>OZ030018.1:36354886-36442386 GCA_964023405.1 Apodemus agrarius | reverse complement strand
TGAAGGAAGCTTGTAGCAATAAGAAATATCCACACAATGGAAGATACACAGCATGCCAAAAGGAGCACTGTTTATCTGAAAGCTACAGAACACTAGCAAAAGAAGAATCAGCGAGTGTCTAGAATTCACTGGGAAAAAAATTCTAAAACTATAGTAATTTCACTACCAAAGGAAAAATTATTTTTGTGACATATGAACTAAATTTGAGAATGGATGGCTCAAAGACATGTTAATTTACCAAACAAGATCAAATTAAATAACATTACAAGCTTTGTAAACTTTAGTTGATAACATAAAATAAAGGAAAAAAAACAAATGATACAAAACTGTCATATCCCTCAATTTTCACAGATTACATTCCAAACAAACTTCTAATAGGTTAAAATATATTTACGTGTTTGACATATGATTAATTTCTCATGTAAGTCAACAAAGTTTTTCAATCCTCCTGAGTTCTTAGTTCACAGAGAAACCTAGACCCTATATCTGAATCCCTATGAATCATAATCTTTCAAGATCCCAGAGGCACTCGACTGAATACTGAGTTGATTTCTCTTTTCAACCAGGCTTTAAAATGTTAAATTGAGTTTCTAGCAGACCTCTGATAACAAAGAAGATAGTTTTATCAAAAAAGGGAGTGTTCCACACAAAAGTCACTGCCTTTGAGCTTACACTGGAACTATCAAGAGCTTTTCTTCAGGGCTCCATTAGTGTACAAAGGGAAGTTTATCAAAAGGTGAAAATTCACTGCTTAACATATATATATATATATATATATATATATATATATATGCATGCAGCAAAATTAAAGAAATAAGAGCCTTGACTTTAAAAGAAAGCAAGAAAGATTTTATGGGAGGACTTGATAAAGGAAAAGAAAGGAAAGGGAGAAGTGATGTATTTATACTAAAATCTTAATAAATAAACATTATTGAAAAGCAAATAGCTGCTAAGATGCAGAGTTCTTGGAATTTGCTTCAAGATTATCTTCAAAGTGGCACACTAGAGGCCACAAAAATGTTTAATAAATAAACTATTTTATAAATAAAATTATGAATTTCGGCCATAATCAGTATCAAACTGATTAGAATTTGGATGAAATTAAAATATGTCACAGTCAATTAAAGTCAAAAATAGGCTCTCGCTTATTGTGACATGCTCTTCTCTTGAATAAAACATAAAAAGCAAGGCAACATATAATAAAGAAAAAATGACTCTACCAGAGAACCTCTAGTCATGTTGTAACAACCATGAGGACTGTGCCTGTAAGTACATGTGTTTACTCAGTGACTAGGAAATCAAACCAGCAGCTATGAAATAATTCTTACTACGATATACTTTATTTATTTATTTTATTTATCTGTTGTATTTTGAGTTCATCAACTGAAGCAGAATTATATGAAACTATTAAACCTTCCATATGAATGTTGATGTGGGGGGTGCACTCTGGTGTGTGTGTGTGTGTGTGTGTGTGTGTATGTGTGTGTGTGTGTGTGTGTGATGTCAAATATCTTTATCAATTGCTTTTTACCTGATGGATCTTTCACAGAACCTGGAGTTCACCAATTTGGCTTGGCTGAATGGGAAATGACCCACATGTCTCTGTCCTTCGACCCAGTGCTAAGATGATAAAGACCCTTTTTATGTCTAGTTTTACAGGAGTTCTGCAGATCCAGCCATCTCCCTAACCTATTGAACTTTGATTTTTAATAACATATACTGTGGACACCATTCAGAACGTTTTCCTAGTAGACCTTATCATTCTCAGGGTTCTTCACTGCTTATTATGAGAACATGATTACTCTTTTGTTAAAATGCATTAAGTCCTAATAATTGAAAATCATTTTCACATGTCATAGAGCTCTGAATTGTTTGTATTTTATAATCGAGACAGACAGATATATGCATATTTGTGTATACATGTGCATTTATATTAATATGCCTACTGGAGTAGCACTCACACAACACCATAGCTGATAATGAAGAGGAGCTGACCCAAAATGCTGAGGAAGTAGCCCAGTTGCAGAGTGCTTGCCTGGCTTGTACAAGGTTTTGGACTGGACCTTAACCACTGCAAGAAAGCAAAAGGAGCTTCTTCAAGGTCTCTGAATAAGAGTATACAAATCAATACACTTACTTACTTGATATGTAGTTTTGATTTTAAAAAAAAAGGAGAGTAGGCTGTTAAAATACCCTCTACCTGGTTGGAGCATTTCAATTTTGCAAACAGGTCACAAGAACATCTTTTGTAAGAAACTAACCTCCAACCAGCCTTCACATTCCTCAGTTTTAGAGGAAGAAACCTGGACCTGACAAGAAATCCCATAATATCATATCAATCTGTGCCTACCCTATACACAGATGCGTTAGATGATTCCTACAAAATATCATATATCTAGCTCAGAAAGTAGGCCTAATATGTAGATTGAAATACATTTGTACATTGTAAATGCTAAAGTGTCATAAAGGTAATATACTATGAAAATACAGAAGGCTTTAAATAGTAAAAAGCATGGAGAATGTGAATGACATCTTTTCATAGACAGGATAAAAAGCAGATTTCCCATCAGTGTGGCCTGCATGACACCAAGCTATGACCAGAATGATACAGCCTTCATTACCTCAAGGGATTCTTTTTAAAAAGCATCAGGACCTAACCATGTGGACTTTTGATGATATTTTGAATCTGTGAGATCCGGAATGACATGCTGTATCTATCAACACAAAGGGAAGACTGCTCTTAGAAATCAACTTTGAAGTGATCTGAGAGAAACATGAGGCAAATGTCAGAAAGATAGTGTCAGAGATTAAGACCTGTTCTTTAACAGAGCTTTGAGTCAAATTGATGAAAAACAGACCTACCATCATTAACAGATGAATGTCTTTCCTCTGGAAAATTCCAGGTCTGGGGAGCCAAACCCTATATCCACACATCTGGTGCACCACATTTTTGCTTTGTCAGATGACCAGGGAAGGCTTAATGCGGCACAAGACAACAGGAACAACCACTCAAGCCTGGCATCAGGTGCTAACAGCACAGCACTCCCAGCTTCCCCCTGGCAGCTGGAATTCCACAGCCCAGGTATCACAGAGGGAGCATCACTGTTCTGCTGGTCCATAGTCTTAAAGATTTTACTGGACTATTAAGGGGCCTGACTTTCCACAAAATAGCTAATATTCAAGGCATATCAGAGCAGTATGGAGACTTGAAGGTACATTAACTTGAAATATCTGAAATTACTTGGATTCTGCCTCTGAGGGCTCTTGAGGCCAGGCAAAGGTTAAGCATCAGCTTCTTGTTGCAGAATATTGCATCTGCTCTAGGGCGCAGACAGGTTATCACCTGTGAAATCTGTTCAGGTCCCTACAAGGAAGCCTGCTGTTTAGAAAGCACTCATGCCAGAAATGAGTTTTACCATATGGACTAAAACACACTTAAGAGACAATTTTCATCAGAAAACTAACTAGAGCAGGCTTTGCATCCCGTACCTCTTTAGAGCTTAGACATTTGATGCCCAGCAACCATTTATAAAAGAGGGGCTGGTCATGAGGTCCCCAATGGAGGAGTTGGAGGGTGGATTGGAGGAGCTGAAGGGATTTACAGCCCCATGAGAAGAACAAGGTTGGTTACCCAGAGGTCCAGGATTCCCAGGGACTAAACCATCAACCAAGGGGTACACATGGTTCCAGCCAAAAATGTGGCAGAGGAATACCTTGTGGGCATCAGTGGGAGGAGAGGTCCTTGGTCCTGCAAAGACTCAATAGATAGATGCCCCACAAAGGCAAATCAAGGGGTGGGGGGGAGTGGGTCGGGTGGAGGGGCATATACTTGGAGGCAGGGGTTGGGAGGAGGGGTTGAGAGTTTTTGGGGTGGGGGGAACCAGGAAAAGTTTTAGCATTTGAAATGTAAATGAAGATTATATTCAATTAAAAAGAAGAGAGAGAGAGAGTGGCTAGGTCAATAGAATGCTTTCCTGCCTGGTTTTGTATTACTGCTTTGTTTCTTTCCATTTATCTCACAAAAGATGCACATATTCCAGTTACACTGAATCTAAACTCTACAACGCCATTTAGAAAGCTGACATTATCTTGGATGAGCACTGATTATCT
Organism: Apodemus agrarius; assembly: GCA_964023405.1. Classification (NCBI taxonomy): domain Eukaryota; kingdom Metazoa; phylum Chordata; class Mammalia; order Rodentia; family Muridae; genus Apodemus; species Apodemus agrarius. Next base: position 36,438,276 of record OZ030018.1, on the reverse strand, counting down.
TTGGAGACGTAAACACCCAGGGTTCACAGACACCTCCTGAATGGTAGAGACAGTGATCTGAGGATGCCCCTTCAGATTCTAGGAAAGAAAATAAAGGCAAATGGTACCTTAAGTCATCTGTAGGAATGTCGTGAGACAGGCTGCTAATGGGAAATGGAGAGTGCCACAGCCCTACTCTAGAGAGGACAAGGAAGCAGCAGACTTCATTCCCACTTTGCCATGCGCAATCTAAAGCATTTGATTTAGTTCTATTGATCTCTGGTTGCCAGTTCGTCTATAAGATGAGTGAAAGCTACCTAGTGTCTCTCTCACTCTCGGAAATATTAAGTTCAGAAATGAAATCATGCCCACTGCAGCGATACTGTATGATTAGCTATCAGGCTTCCCGGAACTGAATCTCTCTCTTTTGCTTCAGCTTCTAGAGGATTGATTGCTGTCATTCATGTGCGCATTCACAGTTCACAGATGCGAATTCCAAGGCTGTATGCTTTCCTCCCTTCATAAGAGCATACAAAGACCAAATAAATGCCACATTTTAGGAGCCAGAACCTGACCAAAGTGAAGAAAAGCAAGTTATTGCCTCGCGCGGTATTTAACACGAGCTCCAAATATGTGTTTAGCTTTTCAAATGCTTGCATCTTAGTCTAACCTCTGAGAGATGCATATCAACTATACATAAAATATATCATACATCAAAAGTGTTATTTTACATAGGAGAACCTGAATTCATCAATTTAAACTCTTGGTATTGAATTGTTCGATAAATTTCTATTTAATGTTACAGGATCTTATATAGCTCAGGGTGACTTTGAATGTGCTCTAAGGATGACAATGAACTTCGGATTCTCCTGAGTCTATCTTCCAGCTGCTGGAGTTTTGAGCATTAACCTAGGGCTTCGACCATGCTAGGCCAGAACTCTTCCCCGTAAGCTCCATCCCTTGCCTGTTATTTTTATTTGTATGCGTATTATTTTGCTTAGCCTATATCAGACTGCCAACTAAGTAATTAATGATTATCAGTAAGAATTATCTGAGTAATAAAATAAAGGCTGACCCACCCCACACCTGGTCCACACATATTATTTTGCTTGTCCTTTATCAGACTGTCAACTAAGTAATTAATGATTATCATTAAGAATTGTCTGAGTAATAAAATAAGGCTGACCCTCCCCTCACCTGCTCTGTACTGTCTCTGAAACACTTTGCGCGGCAGGAGAACATTCACTTATAGCTCATTACACACACAATGGTCACACGTTTGTGCCTGCAGCCATGTGGAATGTTTTTATCACTCTTTGAGGAGATAATGTAGCAAAGAAGAGCTAAATGAACAGAAAAACTGGAGGTACCTCTTGCAATTACGCAAAGGTAGTTTGAAGATCATAAGACGGAGGCAGAAGAAAATTGGGAAGCCTAGCGGAAACTCTCAAGACCTAGAAGAACTTTCTCGACAGGAAGTTGAATGCTATTGCCCAGGTGAGCACACACTTCACTGAAACAAGGAAATCTTGCCAGGATAGCCGATTGCGCTGTTAACCAGCAACCTAAAATCCTCTGATACCTTGGCTAAATATTCATCATCTGAGCCTGTTGTGATAAAATAAGTATTCTGATACTTGAAACTTATTTTTCCCTCTTAAAGACGAATTCAGGGCCGAGGGAGACAGATCAGCACTTGTATGCGGACGCTGTGCTACATGAAGACTGTTTTCAGATCCCCAGAAGCCCATGTGAATGCCTGGTGGCCACCTGTAATTTCAAGCTTGACAGCCAGAGAAAGGAGAACATCAGTGTAAGGTAGCTGGCAAGAATAACCATATCCATCAGCTTCGTTTGACTGAGAGAAATTGACTCAATGAATAAGGTGACAGAACAAAGAGAATTCCTGATCCCAATCCCTGATATCCACCAGCTCTCACACAAACACACAACCATGTCCCTACCGGTGTGTATTGTACAATTGTACACATGCAATAATGAGCAACACACACACACACACACACACACACACACACACACACATGCACGTGCACGGAAAAAGTTTTTTAAAAAAAGACCAACTAAGCCAAAGGGATGTGAATTGTCACTACCTAACTTGGATAATGAAAGATAAACAAAACAGCTCATCATTACAAAACCCATAAGCTCATCCTTAACTTACAACAACCTAGTTATATTCTAGTAAAGACGTGTTAAGCCAAAAACATCAAGAACAGAAAAAGACGCAGTGTGCTTAACCTAACATCCAAACATATCTTAGCAACAGCACAGTATACAAGAGCAGCTGTTTAACTATGAGACCCCCATCCTGGCTGAGGGCACAGCCACATGCTTCTGTTCTTTGTTAGAAAAGCTTCCTGGGCTGCAGAATCATTAGGCCAGGAAAGATCAAAACTCTAAAGCTGAGATACATTTTCAAATGAATTCTCCTTGTTTCCTGCCACAGGAAAGGTTAACAAAAAAAAAAATCAAATTTATTCCTCATAATCCCAGGAGCATCTGTAACTAATATACATTGAACTATATCATTCCTAAAGTTCCTGTACATGGTACAGGTCTAATATTAACATATGTCATAAAGAGCAATGCCAAGAAACTGTAAACAAAACTAACATTTATTATGAGTGAATAAATAATTAATTTAGGCTATTTTGCTAAATATTTTGAATAACAGTTCTCTCCAAAACAATTTCTTTCTTTCCTAATGCTAAAACATATTAATGCTAAAATATTAGGAGAAATAACGCACAAAAAATTTTTGGTGTGTGACAGTAATTATAGCTGATGCTTAAGAAGGTCTATAGTCTACAATTTATGTATTTCAACACTTAACTACTTCCCATACTACACACACACACACACACACACACACACACACACACACACATACACACACTATACCAGACTATAATACTCATAAGAGCAAGCATTTTATCTTTAGATAAATCTGGTTTCTGAAATAAAATGGGCTCAGGAAAAAATTGGTGGTACATGCTTTTAGTCCCAGCACGTGGGAGGCAGAGGCAGGCAGATTTTTGAGTCCAAGGCCAGCCTGGTCTACAGAGTGAGTTCCAGGACAGCCAGGGCTATACAGAGAAACCCTGTCTCAACCCCTCCCCCCTCCCAAAAAAAAGAATGTTGAGTACTCACTGCTGCTCCATCTGAAAACAGAAAATTCTCTTTCTAATTTTCCATTCTGGAGACCATAGCTTGTGACGTTGTCCTGTCGTATCAATATTGGGTGCTTTCCTCTTGTCTGTTCATAAAGGTACAATTTGCACTCTTTCCTGATTTCAGATTGATTAAGGTCTTTCCTGCAAATTGTTCTATATTATCTCACTGCTTAGGGCATTACCTTGTTCACCTTGGGGCATTCCTGAGCGCATTGAACAACAGACAGTCATTGTTTTTCAATCCTTCAGAGAAGACAAACTCCAGAAGAAATGTATCATTAAACACAAAGAAGTCACTGTGTTGACAATACCTACTTTTTTCATATGTTCTTTTGTATTGGAGTATTGGACTCCAAAGTATTGGAGGCCAATATGCATTCTATCAGGTGGTGAATGATCAGCTCATTTGGTCTTTGAGCTAATTGGTAACACATTAATTTGAAGCTCTTTAAATGTTTGGTAATGGTTATATGTTAGTAGTTCAACAAGGCTTCAAGAGGAGTTGACGGGGGATGGGTGTCTTCCTACTCAAGTGAGCACTGCAGCACAGGACAGCAGAACACTTACAAGCACGTGTGTGGAGACTGCACCTGAGTAGAAGTCACAATGAGAGAATGCTGTAATAAGTGTTCCAGGCATTCAGAGCATGGGGCTTGCAGGGGGTTAGAATGAAATGGAAGGTTGAACAATGAAGGAGGAACCTAAAAGGGAGTCTTGAAAGATCTGCATACTCTCCCTGCCCTCCGAGCTCATTTTCAAATCATTACCCACAGTAATGAGCAAGGTACCTTGAGAGAGCAAAAAGAAAATCTGCCTGGCTGATTGTTCAGTAGCAACCCTCCGCGCTGCAGACCCTGCTCCAGACCCATCAAAATGACAGCACACACAATACTCTCTGTTGCTGAGATACAAGCACTTTTATTCCCTTCTCCGAATATGGATCAAGGTCCTACCAGTGGGGTGGGGATCATGTCAGCTAGAGCTCAAGCAGGAAGCTATTATATCCTTAATGGGAAGTTTTTGCTAGAGTCTGTTCAATTGTAAGCAGTTAAAAACAAGAAAGGATTATTTTAATTAATAGACTTATAGAAGTATTAAATGGAAAATTATGCATCAATGCTGATAGGACTGCAAGAATCAACTATTCTGCCAAACAGAAGAATGATAATTATATGTCAGCCTAAAAAGATCCACAGACCACAGAGGAGGAGACACTATCTAACAGGTATAGGTTGTCATTAGTAGCCATTTTGGGGATAATTTAGTATTTTGTAGATTTTTTTCAAAGCAGACATCAGATACCCATTTTTAAAATGAACTCTATAAAACATGAAGCTCATGATCTCATTTCACCACAAGAAGGGGTTGCCTCTCTTGTTATTATCTGTTATCAGCTAACAGGAGACCAACCAGGTCCCAGTCACAAATGCAGCTACCCAGAAGGCAGTGTGGTGCTCATAGCTAATGCTGGAAGTTACAAGTAGCTTTTTCGTTATTGGCTATTTGAATATTAACTATTAGAGCTGTAAAGAACCCTGCCTGTGTGCTATGCAATGTAACACTATATTAGTTACATGCACAAGAGGAAAAAATGTAAATTACTAGTGGCTAGGAATGAATTAATGGGAGTTTGCGTATTGCAAAGAAGAGAAAGAAAATAATATGAGACAGGAAAAGAAAAACTGCGTGGAAAAATATATTGAGTTGTGAATTTAATTTTCCTTGGGTATTTGGGTAGCTCTGGAAATGTTATCATATATAGGCTAAAGTTTGAAAATAATGTTATACATGATACTTAGAGTAAAAAAAATCAACAAAAATAATAAAGATAAGGGAAATTGTGAGTTAAAACTTAAGTCCAAAGAAGGTTCTGTGAGTCTGTATGATGTTTTAATGGGTACTGAAAACCTGTTTTGAAAACGTCTAAGTCTTTGAGATGTGTGCACTTTGTATACCATTTCTGCTTATCGAGTCACATTATCCCCTACTCATCCTCCTCCTTGTCAGTTCCAAGGATGACTGTGCACAAGGTCATCCCCTTCTAAGGACTCACTAGTCACACTTCAGTGGCAGCAGCATCATTCAGTGCCAGTGTCCCAGTGATACATCCTTGGGCAATTACCTAAGTAGTATCTTTGTAAATGGAGCTCTGTCACCCTGGGGCATTTAAATAGGTAGGATTTGTCTTGGGATATAGCAAACGTCCCTTTCTGCCTTCTTACCCACCTGCCTGCGTCCCTCCATCCCCAAATTTCTTGAGTTTCATTTGCTATAGGCCCTCCCTCCTTAGCAAAAGCCTTCTTCCAGAAAAATCAACTTGGAATTATTCATACTCCTACCTGAGTTTAATCCAGGAAGTGCACCTCTCAGGAGAACAGTCAAAGATGCTCTCGATCAGCTCATTGAAAGGACTGGCACATGAGGCAAATGACAAGCAGTGAGGATCATTCTGTGAATTCTTTTTTCAGAAGCCATTTTTTTAACTTATCTTTTCTTTGGGGGGGGGCGTTATAAAACCGATACCAACTTCCTTGTTCTTTTCTTATCCTCTGAATTGGACTACAGCAGCTTCCACCCCTACCAACATTGCAGTTATCCATGTCTATTCAGAGCTGAGACCTGCCTGTCAAGCTGGTTGTGCGCTCCTGGGAGGCACATCCCAAGCTTAGGGATAAATCTGTTCTGACGAAACCATGTTCTTTTTTAACGTCAGTCAGTAGTAACATCTGAATGGCACTGCCACCATGACTCCACATAGATCCTTGGGGACAGGCTCTTTAAAAGACTGTGTCATGTCATTATATTAACAAGGAAAGAAGCAAAAAAGGGGAAAAAAGAGAAAGGGAAGGAGGGAGCAACGTATGAGGCTTAAACGGAGGGAAAGAAAGAAGGGATGAATCCCCAGAGTCATGGACATGTTTTGGAAGTATCTGTATCATGTATGCATCTAAAAGAAACATTACAATGCAGAACATATGCATATGAAGCAGCCTGAAGTCTTGTAACCTTGAATTATAGGTCACTCGTAAAGTGATTTTACAGAATAGTAATGAATGAACTGGGAAAGCAAAGTATACTGATGAAACCCAAAGTATCTTCTAAAGAAGGAATTAGCCTCCACAGTAGGAATTTTACCCATACAGTAGATAGCTCTAAGTCGAAACAACTAGGAAATTCACTCCAACAACTTGCTATAATGCTAAACAAAAAAAAAATTAAGCTAATTTTTTAAAACTCAGAACCATCTGAGTCATACAAAACTATATGTTGAATCATACAGTAGATCAGTCTCAAAATATGATTGTAACAAAATAGTCTTAGCTTATTCTTTAACAGTTCATTTGGATAGAACCAGTTATCAAAGAAATCCCGCTTTTAATAAGTGTGCACTAATTGTATAAAGTACCAGATTTCATGATAATATTTTCATATATAAATACAATATATTTTGACTATATTCATGTCTAGGTTCCTCTTTTGTCTACCCCTTCTGGTTTTCTTTCCCTCAAACAAGATTACTTCTATATTCTTTCTTCTTCTACCTTGCTGCATGGAATGGACTAGCAAGAAAATGTTTGTGAAATGTAGGCAGTATGATTTAATTATTTCTGAGCTTCCAAACTCTAAGCTATATAAACTTATGAATTAACTGGTCCATGTGTTCCATTTTTTGTATATTATATTTGTATATTATAGATAGCTAGTTTGTATATTATAGATATACAAAATAAGCTAAACCAGAAGTTTTTTGTGTTCTCTTCAGTTATTTGTTCAGCAATAAATATGCATCCATTATTTTGTAATCAGCTTGGTAGAGAGAAAGAACACTTCTCCCAAGTAAGTCATCTAGAATCACAGAAGACTTACAGAGAGGGATACTAGATAACAATAAATCAATTCGAGATGGAATGTGATAAGTGTCCTGAGCGTCGAAAAATCTGATGGCATTCAATGGCGGGGAAGTTCTGCCTACAGAAAAAAATCAGGAAGGACCCTTAACATAAGTGTTAAGCATGCCATCTAAGTAGGAATTCAGAAGCAGTAAGGAGCTCTCAAGTTAGGTACAAAAAAATATGTTACATCCCAGAACAGAGAAAAATATGTGTACAATAATAATGAGAAATGAGACTATACAAGTCCATGGATACACAAATAAAATGTGGCCCATATACATAAATGGAATTCAATGTAGACATGAAAAATAAACTGATAGCACTTAGGAACATGGATACAAACTGAAAATCACTGAAAGAATTGAAATAAGCCAGACTCAGAAAGATAAATACAATATTTCTCTTTATATGCAGAACTTAATCTTATAAGCATAAGCTTATGTCTGTTGCAGTGATTAATATTATCAACTAAACAGGTCAAAGAGAGTAGCCAAAGGGTCTGCAGTGATAGATTATAATTTTTGTTGGATATTTTATTTATTTACATTTCAAACGTTATCCCCTTTAACAGTTTCCCCTTTGGAAGCCCCGTATCCCGTCCTTCCTCTCCCTGCTTCTATGAGGGTGCTCTCCCACCCACACACGGACTCCTGAGGAGACCAGAAGAGACTATAAATGATGCTAGCACCATTTCATGAACTTGAGTTTTGCACTTTATAACAAAATGGAAGGCTACATGAGCTTTAACATTCATCTTCCTCTGTTTCCTGTCTACTGATGCATTGGAACCATCCCCCTCCCCCAGTCTCCTAGAACTGTTTTCCCAACACATGACCTTGACCTGTGAGTCAAAATAGACCATCAGGATGATCTATCACAAGAAAAGTAACTTATGCAATGGTAGATATGTGTATGTTTATTTATATTTGTGTGAATAGATCATGAAATTCCAAATGAACTTATAAGAGGGGATGAAGAAATTTTCTGCAAAGGTGGAAATAAGGTAATTGAATACATATGTAGGATTAAAGAAAAACACAAGGAAAACTAAGGAAGAGAAGAAAAAGAAGCAATCGAGAAGGGTCAGTGGAGAAAGGAAACAAACGAGAACAGACTAAAGGTGTGTATATGAGGAAGACAGATTGCAACCCATTACTGTGTATGTGAACCTGAAAAGCTAATTTTCTTTAAAACTAGAGGTTGGTCCTTACTGGGACATAAATGACAACAGAATTTAGTTGCTGCAAAATATGTTTTTCAAAAGTAGAGCACAGAGATCTGATGAAGAATGCACATAGAGTATTGCTGTGGCAGCTTGGATACAAGTTCTATGCACATATGATAGATACACTTGAGACTACAGATACAATACCACAATACCGGCATGTGGGCCTATGGGGCGGAGGCCCGGCCAGGTGCTAGAGTTCTGGCAGCGGAGAGAGGGGGTGAGCAAGCAGAGAAGTGCTTCTGCCGCTGCCACCATCACTGGTTCCACCTGAGTCTTAGCAGTGCTGCCATCTTGGTTACCCACATCACCCTGCGCTGAGTCGGGTCTGGTGGGCGGATGAAAGGCCGCCGCCTAGCCAGGGAGAATTGTAGCAGAGCTGCTGGTGGTGTTTTGGGAGAGCAAACCACTTCCTGCTTGTTAAGTCCTTATGACAGAAGCTCTCAGATGTCTGAGAAGTTCTTGCACACCTTTAATTCCCTGAATAGGATTATATACAGTTTTGGGGGTGACACAGGGTTTAACAGCAGGTACTTCTCATGGCTTGGACTGAGAGCTTGGGGAAACCTTATTAACATGTAGGAAGGCTGGGTGCTGTCCTACATGACTGATAGCCACACACCTCTCCTGTGGGGGGGCAGGAGGCTGTGAGTGCTGCAACTGTGACAGGGGCTGGAGGGAGAGGGGACAGTGACCATACTCCTTCCATCCTGCCTAGGTGGAAACCCCGCCTACCAGATCACTATGGTTCAAAGTCATTGTTCCACCTGGGACCAGGCTACCTGTGCACAGCTCATCTCCAGACACTAGCATTCCTGTAGACCTGGAGAAAAACACCTCAATTGAGGGCCACAAGCAAACAATTAAAACAGAAGATTATGATCAAAATACACATTCTCATTGATGAGACTTTTAAAGCTCCCAATACAGGGTTGGGGTTTATATATTCCTACAATTCATTCCTACACATGTCTGTTAAGTTCAACTTATCTCTTCCTTTCCTTAAATAAGTCATCTTTAGATTAAGAAGACAATAATTTCATATGGAAAGTCATATGTGAACACCTAAAAATAAGCATTCAACTTTGTTTTGACTCTCAAGATAAAAAAGGGGGGGATCTGTCACTGAAAAAGCAATTAGATGATCTACTCCAGGCCTCCATAAGCAGACAAGTATCCAGTCCCCTTCCTTGATAACAAAGAGTGATTTCTAAAAAGCCATGCCTTCACTGAGAACTGAAACTTGCACACAGACGTCAACAAATGGTACCTCATTTCCCTCAAATATTTCATCTCTTCGGAAGCCTGTTGGCAGTTTGTCATTTGCACTGTCTTATCTACTTCCAAGTTGAACTACTATATGCTGTGAGAATAGAAAAACTACTGGAGCCAAAGGAAGCAGCCCGATTTCTCACTGCTGGTTTGGAGTCATACTGGAAAGATATGGCTATGCTGTTTGCAGCAGAATACAGAGGTTCTGTGCAATATGTGTAGACTTTAGAAATGTTTTCTAGGAATCTGAGGTAAACATGGGCTGTGGTGACATATTACTTTTACTGAGCTTTCTGTCAAAAACTAAATATAAACAGCACAATAAACAAAATCTATGAAGCCTTCTCTTCACAAGCAAATAATCAGCAGAGACAGCAGAAGACCACTCCTAGATAGAAGGAACACAATAGGAATTAGTTTAACACTATCAGAATGTCAATAGTTTAACAGTTCTTAAACTTTATGCTCTGCTCTATATGCTACCCTCCCAAGAGTTACAACCACAATAGCTCAATGAAGAAGTTCCTCTGGAATCTACTTTAACAAACACCGAACTAATTTGAACAGTGAAGTCACAACTTTTGATACAGGGTCTTTAAAACATATTTTGGGATCCTTGTGTATTGTAATAAAAAATAATTTAGAGGGTGATAGTCAAAATCAATAATACTTATTTCAAAGTGCAAGATTATTGATGACAGGAGCCTGATATAGATGTTTCTAGAGAGGCCCTGCCAGTGCCTGACAAACACAGAAGGGGATGCTCTCAGCCAACCATTGGACTGAGCACAGGGTACCCAATGGAGGAGCTAGAGAAATGACCCAAGGAGCTGAAGGGGTTTACAGCCCCACTTAACCATCAACCACAGAGTACACATGAAGGGACCCATGGCTCCAGCCACATATGTAGCAGAGGAAGGCCTGGTCAGACATCAATGGGAGGAGAGGATCATTGTGAAGACTCATTGCCCCAGTGTAGGGGAATTCCAGGTCAGGGAAGTGGGAGTGGGTGGATTAGTGAGCAGGGGGAGTGGAGATGAAATAGATTTTCTTCAGAGGGAAAATGAGGAAAGGGGACAACATTTGAAATGTAAACAAAGAAAATATCTAATATCAATGTAAAAAAGTGCAAGATTATGAACACTTGGTATATAAATAGACTAAATGATACAAAGGATTTTAGTGCATAGATTTCTGTTGGAAAGATAATATGAGTAGATTTTGTTTCTTGAATTTAATTAACATATACTTTCATTATTTCCCCACCTCATTTTCTACCCCAGTCTCTCCCAGTCCCCTTTCATAGCATATTTAATACCTATTATTTTGCAAGTAGATAGATACATAGATACATAGATACATAGATAGAGATAAACACATAGATAGAAATAGATAAATACATAGACTCATATATAATATTCATATTAATATTTAAATAAAACCTGCTGAGTAGCAACTATGAAATTTTTCTGTGCCCCAAACTGTATTTAGTAGAATTAAATGTTTGAAGATGGTCTGTGTATAACTGGATGAAGGGAGAAAACTATTGAGAAAGAACTTTCACGAGGAGATGAGATGTGTTTATAGAGAAAAGTAATACAGGGCTGGTAATACAGCCCAGCAGTTAGGAGTGCTTGCTACTCTGTCAAAAGACCTGAGTTTGATTAGCTCCAGTAACCACAATGAGCAGCTTACAATCAAGTGGAACTCTGGCTTCAAGGGCTCTTTCTCTTTCTCCTGAGCTCCGTGGGCCCTCGCCCGCAAGTGGATGTGATCACAAGTGAGTGCGCAGGCAAATACAAAAAAATAAAATAAAATATAGGTTTTAAAAATACACTGGATGAGTTTGTGACTAGAGAATCGGGGTCCTCCACAAAGGTTTGATGACTTACTTGCATGCCTAATTCTGAAGCAAATATTGTAGTTTGAAATGTACATTCCTAAGAGCCCCATTTTATTTGGAATTACAGCACAAATGAAAAATACTGGCCTTCAGAAGCTACAAGATCAGTGAGGGAGGCATATAAATTGGGTCAGACGAGGATTGAGAGACTGATCTGAACCCATTCTGTGTTGGAGTGAAGGCTGGCAGGGAAGTGATGAGAAAGCAAGAACCTGTCTCCGCCAGGGTCTACAGTTGAGCATTCTGGGTGACACATTCCCCACTGAGGCACTCCGACGACAGGGAACCTGCAGGTTTTGCTGATAATTCCTTGGGAATAGTTAAAATGTGTTGTTTCATTCTCAGTTTTTATCAGTGACTAGAGAAATAGCTATGAAAACCAAGGCTGAGTTTCCCATGTGCGTGCTCTTTCAGACATTGATTGTATTAAAGTTTAGGAAAATATCTGACTTATTAGGAGTACAGTAGCTCTCACTACTGGAGAGCTATGGGTGGGATGATTTCCTGAATTTAGCTAGTGTAGCATATGCTGAGTCCAAACCTTGGAGATAGTCTACACATTTTGAGAGAAAATCAGAAAGTTGGACAAGACACCTCCTTCTGCTACATGCTTTCAATTTATAGGTACTCTGTTCCAAGAAATTCCCACAAGACACTTAGCTTATACATTTCCATACAAAGTTTCCAACAAGCTCAGAAAAAAAAGAAGGTAGGAGTGTATTCAGTCCATTTGTATTCATCCCAGAAAGTCTGAAAATGTTCAAGTACATTTAAAAGCAAATTCCTCATCACCAGGTTGACAAGAAATTTGAAGTTAAAAGGAAAGGTCATGTGATTGTACAAAGGAAGAGCCAAGTCATCATGGGCAATTCTAGCACACTGTCAATCTGCAATGGTGCAGATTTTTGCAAGAACACCATCTTACCTAAAGTTTTTGGAGGGTTAATATTAGATCAGCTAGTACAGTGCTTATCTTGCATGCATGAGGTCATATGCGTGATCCCAGCACTGAAAAACAAAACCAAAAACAAAAAACAGACAAAAATCGTTATTTGATTTGGATGAATTATCGAGTTTCATGAATGTGGTTTTTAAACCCTTTGGTGATCATTCTCTATGCTCTATTATTCTTATGTTTATATGGAAAGTGCTCCCCACCAACACTATTACTCCCCTCTGCCTTAGACCTCCTCTAGTTCCCAGGGAAGACACAGAGCTACTTTATAGGCTATGTGCTTTAGAACCTCCCACCTTCTTTTACTAGAGCACTAATCAGGTGCACTAGTTAAAGTCTTGTCTTCTCCCCAGGACTGAAGTTTGCTTCTCTGATAAATATTAAAGTTGCAGATGCAACTTGAATTATTGTTAAAGCAAGGGACCACTGAACATCAAGTTTTTTTTATTTTATGTGTCCCTTTCTTTATTGTTATGGCTGTTTTATTATTATTTTTAATATAATTTTTTATTCTATATTCTTTGTTTACATTCCAAAGATTCCAAAGTCTTTCCCCTTTCCCAGTCCCCCACACACACCATATGTCCCATAAGTCCTCTCCTCCCCCAACTATTCCTGAATCACCCCACCACCACCACCATTTCCCTGTTCTGGTACTCTCCTACAAAACTGGATCCAATCTTTTCAGGCCCAGGGTCCTCTCCTTTCTTCTTCTTGGGAATCATTTGACTTGCTAATTGTGCCTTAAGTATTCAGGGCTTCTGGGCTCATTAATATCCACTTATCAGTAATTGCATTTCATGTGTATTCTTTTGTGATTGGGTTAACTCACTTAGGATGATATTTTCCAGATCTAACCATTTGCCTACAAATTGCATGAATTCATTATTTTTAATTGCTGAGTAGTATTCCACTGTATAAATATACCACATTTTCTGTATCCATTCCTCCTTTGAACATCAAGTGTTCTAAAAGCACTTTGAAGATGCCAATAGGAATCAAAACACCATGTAGCAGCACTAATGGCCTTGGTGCAAGCCAATGATTCTAGCATTCAGGCAGCTGATGCAGGAGGATTACCTGGTCTATGTATTGAGTCTGAACCTAGAATGGACTACAGAAGAAAGGACTAAAATCATATGTAATCAAAATCCAATTAAGCATATTGACAGTAAACAATTCAAGCTGTTGACCTAGTAAAAGAAACTAAAGGTGAGACCATTCTGCAATTGTGGGATTGATAGCCTGCGGCTGTATTTTAGTCTTCTGCAAGACTCTATTTAATTTCAGAGAACCATTCTACACATTTTTCCAGTAGGAAAGTATATTCAATAGCACCTCCCTCTATCTCAAATTAAAGATCCCTTGAAAAGTATCAGCAGATTTAGCCTCTCAACAGAGTGTAAGTTCTCTGAAATGCAGACTGTCCCTAGAGAGAACACTGCTATTACTCTGCAAAGACCAACTTAAGACACATATTCTCAGGGTCAAAAGGGCCAAGATAATGAGAAGCATCCTGGGATTTCATCTTTGAGGCTATCTATAGCCAAGAGGACCAGAGAGAACATTTCAAAGAATCTCTGCAAATGTGAACAGCAGTCAAAAAATCTCCCACAGGCATCCTATGAGAGAGCTAAACTCCCCACCCAGCAGCCAAGCTGAGTTTCCCAGGATAGGACTGAAAAGATTGCAGTACCGTAGGAGCAATCTCTGAAATATTCAGATTATTAATCAGCTGACAAAGAGTCATTTCTTCTATTTTATGATCCACATGTCAGTGGCTTGGGACTTGTTCAACATCAGTCACACAGAACAGGATCATTTCTGTGCACAAGTGTCTCCTAGGACTTTAGGAGGCATGTTAATCATGTCACTGTGACAAAAAAAACGCTATAATAACAATGTAGAAGAGGAAAGGCTGATAGGGAGTCATATTTTCTGAAATATTAGCCCCTGGTCTGATGGACCCATTGCTTTGGGACTGAGTCCATGATAAGAGAGATGAAGCAAAACAAACCAAAAAAAAAAAAAAAAAAAAAAAGGGAAAAAAAAAAGGAAAGAAAACATCATGGAGAAAAGGCATGGGGGAAAGAAACACGCTTGTCTTTACTAAGAAGCAGAGTGAAAGACAGCAAGTGAAAGTAAAAATGAGGTCCCGAAGATGTCCCTCAAAGACTGATGTCCAGTTACCTTCTATCTCACCCAGGTCCCATCTATCACAAATCGACCCTATGTAATAGTCAACTAAAAGTTAGAATCAATGATTGGATTAATCCATTAATGAAAAACACTCAGCTCTTATGATCTGGACACTCCTCAAAAGATCCACCTCTGACCATTGCTTCAACACAGAATGCTTCTTGACCAGTATATAAGAAATCCTTAAAACAAGGAAAGTTATAGAAAAAGATAATAGTGAGTATGCACCTATGTTCAAGTCTATGCACAGAAGGATGTCATAAATGCAGTATGAGCTCAGTATCTAGCAGAGCCCATCCACACACATCTCATCTAATTTATTCCTCATAAACCACTCATAGAATGATGTTTTATTTTATAGAAGAGAGAACGGGGGTTTAAGACTTTTTTAACTTGTCTAGGTTAACATGAGTCAGTAAAGAAAATATCTAGAATTCAAATTCATGTCTAAAAGCTACAAAATTCACCAACCTATGCTGAAGAATGAAGCAAAACTCTCATCAATTTTACATTCCCATAAAAGAGACCCATGGCTAAATTTTATTAGCATTTCTTCCATCTAGTATTGCCCACCTACAACAGTCTAAGCTTCCTGGAATATATAATAATATATGCAAGTTTTATCACATTTTAAATATTAAAAAGGAATAAAATTTTACTTTGATTTTTGGTAAGTGATAAATTTGCTGCAAGCCAAAATCCTATGGTTTAGAAACTGATCAAGTCTTTCAGAATGTTTAACTTTTAGGTAACCCTGAACTATGTCAAATACAAAATTAAGCAGGAATGCCAAAACACTTTAAGATATATTAGAAAATCTAGACTAAATAGGGTATATTGAAAATATGCCCTGTCATTGAAATAAAAGATAAATACAATATATTTTAAAGTTTACTCTGTGTTTAACATAGTCAAAGTTTCTGCAATATTTATTTTCATATATTCAAGTACAATTTCCACATTTCTCTCTTCTGAGTGCCTCAAACACAGTCTCATCCAACTCTTTATATTCATGGCACATGCTTTTACTCTTCTCTGATATCAATATGGTTGGTTTCTTCCATCAATCCTGTTGTATCAAAGTATCATATCCAATTCATCATACTTCCAACATACTTTCCCTGAACATGTTAATTAAAGAAGTAATCTCACCCCACATCTTTAAAATCTAGAGAATACAAAACGATTATGTCCCATTATACATTTGTGTATTTTCTTCTTAGAGACACTATCATGAAGTGGTTTTGATGTGAGAACCAATAAGAAAAATAATATAGTCTGTGGTCTTATGACCTCATACTCATATATTAAGAGCACTTATTTTTGCAAAGGACCCACGTTTAATTTCCAGCATCCTCATGATGGCTCAGGACTGACTGTCTCTACATTTTCAAGGGATATGATGTCCTCTTCTGACCTCGAGGAAACCACACATATACCTAGAACATACACATACATACAGGTGAAACCTTAACACACATAAAATAAAAGTAAATAAATCTTTAAAAAAAATAACCATCTGAATTGCATATTTAGCACAGGCTGATTAGGGAAAGATTACTTCAGGTACTTACTGAGACATTTTTTATTAAAGGTGGGGTTTGAGAAGAAAATGAGTAATGGATAAGCTAGCAAAGGTAAAGGAGTTGGTGGATTATAGTTAACGAGTAATGGAAAGAAAATAAAACAAAACCAAAAAGCAGCAGCTAGCCTCAGATTGCATTCTTCTCCCAAATGGCACAAACCCAACATCATCTGTGACACATTTACCAAAATAATTGGCACAACATATACATTTATTGATTACAAAATGTTTTTGAAAACATTTTATATCTTCTAAAAACTGTAAGATGTGATCACATTATATGTAGCTTATGTGTCTTTTTCCTTCATCTTTACTTTTCTAAATAACTGTATGTCCTTATGCTTACAGAATGATGTTTGAAAGGCTTTCATTGTGGAATGGCTACACCAATACACTCCTCACTTCACATATTTTGTTGTGAGACATCACTATCTACTCTTAGCCATCTTTATGCATTCAGTGTGCCATTATACAGTCTCCACAGTGCTTAACACATGACTTTTACCTAACTGAAATTGTATAGCATGTATACTATGTCTCCCTCCTCTCTCGCCTCTCCTCCCTCCTCCCTTCTTTCTCCCTCAGCATCCCTGGTAAACACCACCCTACTCTTGGCTTCGCAGAGCTTACCTCTCTTAGATTCCACAAGTGAGTTCCTGCTGAATTTGCTGTGTGACTAGCTCACTTCACTTAATACCATTTCTTAATGTTTTTTTATATGTTGGCAAAAATGACATTTTTTGCTTCAAAAAAAAATAACCCCAATAATTCTGCAAGAGGGACAGATCTGGAAATGAGAGAAGGGACATGGGGAAGTAAAAATAACTATCATTTCCATAAGGTGCCTAGGGAAAAATGACATTAGGTGAGTTGAGTGTGAGAGGGAGGAGGAAAGAGAGCACAAGGAAAACTTTGAGTACAGATCAAGCATCTACTCTGCTTGGAAAGTACGAAAGGAATTAACATATGGAGGGAAGTAGTTCTGGATATTACAAGGGGCTTTCCAGTCTGGTCAAAAATATAGCACAGGAAGGAAGAAATTACATTTTTTTAAAAATAGGTTAGTTAATTTCAGTTTGTTTCCATCCAATTATCCAGGTCCAGTTGATGTTTGGCTATGTGAGGAAAAGAATGTACAATATGTAGAGCCAGAGAGTTACAAGTTCATATAGCACAGCAGTATAAGAACACACTGCTCTCGTAGCCAGCCATGTGCTGTTTTCCATAAAGATGATGTATGACTACCCAGGAATCAATATGAATGCAGATAAAACCTATTCTTTTCACTGTGTAATTCTACAGCTGATACACAAGGTGCTGAATATTTATCATCTGAATGCAGAATAGTGTTTTACCAATGCTCAATGTGCAACCAATAAATACAAACATTGCCCTTCTCACTATTTCCCTTATTTCTGCTTTTGCTTTTCCCAGACTAGGATAAATGAATAGCAAAGACCCACCTCACAGTTCACGAAACATGGTAAAGGAAGCATAAATCCCCAAGATAGCATTGCTAACAATCTCTAAAAGAAGCAAATGGCCCATGGATCCTTTAAATGCCCTGAGTACAGCAGTTGAATGAATATGAGTCATACATTAAATGTGATCACTGGAAGGATGAATGGAGCTTTAAGGTGAAAGGAGTTCCTGTCCCCGATGGTCTGATGGAGGTATGCAAATGCCCTTGCCTTCAACGTTTTACAATATTAAGATGGTTTTGAATGTGTCACAGCTCATTTCAGTGTGAGCCCACAGCCATTTCCAAAATGAAACCCTCGAAACCAGCCCTCTCCTCAAGGGTCATGAAGCAAATTGACTTTGTATTGGTGGTCTCAGTAGAGCTGGAGCATTTTTATGGTATTTTAGTAGCAGAATTGAGGCAAGAAAGATATAAAACTCAAGTGGCAAATGCTATAGGTCAATGTCTGGCACTCTAAATGAGTTACCCTGGCCCAAGGCAAAACCAGTCCTTCCATCATCCCAAATTCTCTCTTAACAGCCAATATATGAGCCATCTCCTTGGTGTAGACCTATTGTACCTTCAAATTAGCTTTGAAACTCATCTTTTTGTTTCTTTTCAGTCCTATCACTAGCTTACTTTATTTAGATAGCCTCTACAAGTGTATACCAGACAAAAAACTTGGGCCTCCTTTCCCAAGACTTATTTCATCTTGAATTATTTCTCCATATATCAATATAAGTTTTTCTATTCCTTTAGAGACTTTCAATATCTTACGGAAGTTCCTGTCCCTTGGTCTTCAATACCTATTCCTAATTGTTCTTCACATTAAACCCACTGCATCATCTATCTTGCCACATATGAGACACACTATAAAGGTGCTGCCATTCCTAGAATTGATGTTTTTTTCATCATTTTCCAGGATGACATACTAATCTTCCTAATTTTCCCCAAATAGAAAATATTCAGCCAGAAAAGGATTTCAGAGTATATAAGACTGAGTAAGTTAGTTCTCCTTTTCAACCTAAGAACACACTATGCTTCCTTAATAGAGTATCTATTATGTTATATGGTCAATTCATAAAAATCCCCTGTATAGCAAGAACCAGGACTATATGGGTCAGTATGCTACAGTCAATTCTGGACACTGCCAATAGTAAGTGAATCACATATTTTTCATGAAATGAAGGAATAAAGTACGTTATACAAGTATACAAGCCTTAATTCCTTAACACATAGGATGGACATATAGAAAATATTATAATTTGCAGAAGGTGATAACTTCAATGTTTTTTCCTCAAATCCTTATTCATTCCTATATTTAAAGCATAAAGGCATAGGTCAAAGTAGTTATTTGTGATGTATACCCTGATGCATCAACTCAAAGGGATCTTTCCTTTTCCTGAAACACACTAAATAAAATTTACAAGGTTTTTAGATTCTATATAGCCATTTCAAGTCATGGCAGATGATTCATTTGTCCAAACAAGAGAAGATAGAAGCCATTTTTGTTATGTTACATGCATTCGCTTTTAACCTGAGGCCACGTTGGATGTGACAAGCCTAACTCTTCTCTCTCAATGGCTTCTCCCATTGATAAAAAGGTGATGTATTTTGTGGATAAATGAATGCATTGTAGAATTTGGATGGTTACTTTGAGTTCTTGCACAATCAAATGATGTAGCAAGCTCTGAGCCCTGCTCAGTTCAACCGAATAAACTCTGAAGAGCAGATACTCTTTCCAAAGCTTTCATAAAAGTTTCTAGAAAGTTATAAATGCTTGCTTTACTTGAGGTTTATCACAAGGCTAAATCACTCATGTTTTAGACTTTAAGATGCACCTGCAATATGTCCCATCTAGTTCACTCTACTCATATATCTTACATGTGACTAGACAACACATCCATGGACGGATGTAGTTTTGAGACAGTAAAACTTTATTTATAAAAGCACAAACAACAAATGGCAGGTTTGACAGAGAGGTAGTAGTTGTCTGAATTGAATAACCCTACATCTCAGAAGCTAAACAGATTTATTTGTATTGTTTGGTTACTCATTTTGTTACAGAGACATCTGCTAGTTTGGTGTATGAAAATTAACTCACCAGAAATAAACTTGACTGAAATTTAATATACAAGGCTCAGATTGTGATTAGATAGTCCAAAGTGCCCAGTTTTCGAATATGCTCACATTTTATAAAAAAAACGTACTAAAATGCTATCAGCTTTGCTATTATTTTGAAAACACCAGGACACCGTTTTCAATTATCCCAATTATTTCCTGGAAAGGAATACTGGAAGGAGTATCAGTGTCCTCCCTTTTATTATTCCAAATGACAACAATAAAACGCAGCTGCTGCTGGAGTGGGGAAAGGGATGAAACCTCAAGCAGAACTGAAACAGCCCATTACCTGCAGAATCTTGTCCATGTAGGCTTCTCAGAAGGCTGATCCAGGCAGTACAAATGGGTTGTGAAGTACATTGTTGTATTACAGCACAGGTTCATAAAGCTTTACCATGCAGATGAAGAAAACATAAAAGGAGGCTGCAGATGGAAGATAGAGAAATTCCCTCTGCAGACTGGATATCACTGCCCTAAGCAAGAGATTTTGAATCCCTTTTATGTAAACAGAACTTCAGTGATGGCCGCCCATAGATCTGCATAGGCATCACACAGGCTATTCCACAGCTGAGACATGAAATAGTCAAGCCAGACTCAGCAGCCTACAAGTTGCACACTGTTTAATTGTTTAATGAGATCTCATATTCCCCATCTCCAACCCATTCAAGAAGTGAATCTGTTATTTCTTTGTCCACTGTTCTACAGTAGAGACACTGCCCACCCACTGACTGCTGGTTCTCATATCATTTATTACAGCACTTGTAGCCAAGTAAACATTTTTTTTACTTAAACAGGACTCTTCAAATAATACTGCTGAGAATTCTACTGTACCAGAGGAAAGCTGTTCATTCCTTTTTCTAAAGGGAAGGCAGAAGTTTAACTGAAGTATGTATATGTAGAAAAAATAGACATAGTACTACAGTCATGGTTTAGCTGTGCAACTTCAGCCATCATTTGGATCTTGACGCATCACTATGGATGAGAGAAAACAACTGTGCTTGAAACGATTCTAGCAACCTGTTTGAGAGGAGGATTGATGTCTCTGCTGAGCACATTGTGTATTTGACTGTTTCTTTTTTCAGGCTTGTCAGCTTGGAACACACTTAACCACATATGTGCCATCTTAGGAGTGACATGGTAGTGTTATGTTTCAGCCCTGTTATTATCAGATGATACTTTTGAATTCTGGCAATGTCTCTGGTTCTTAAATTTATTTGCTCTGGTATCAGTATAGCTACTCCAAATTTGCATATGTTGATAAATATATAATGCAGTTTTCACCTTTTAATATACCTTTGTTTTTATATTTTAAGTCTGATTTCTTGAGATAGCATATAGTTAGATTTGATTTTATAAATTCCAACACTGTCCGTTTAATTGGAGAATAAGGTAAACTATTTGTTTCAATGAAGTTATCTGTATTATTAACTTTACTATCTCAGTCTTTATTTTCTTTGTCTTTTTTTATTGGATATATTCTTTATTTACATTTTGGATGTTGTCCCCTTTCCTGGTTCCCCTGTTCCCCGAAAATCCCATACGCCATCTCACCTTCCCCAATCAACCCTCTCCCACTTCCCTGTCCTGGTATTCCTCTACACTACAGCATCAAGTCTTTCCAGGACCAGGGGTCTCTCCTCCCTTTGGTGTCTAAGACCATCCTCTACTGCCTATGTGTCTGGAGCCATGGGTAACTCCATGTGTACTATCTGGTTGATGATTTTGTCCATGGGAGCTCTGGGAGTACTGAGTGACTCATATCATTGTTCCTCCTATGGCACTGCAAACCCCTTCAGCTCCTTGGGTCCTTTCTTTCCCATTGGGGACCCTGTGCTCAGTTCAATGGCTGGCTGAGAGTGTCCCCCACTGTATTTTCATGCACTAGGAAAGCCTCTCAGGTGACAGCTATATCCAGCTCTTGTCAGCAAGCACTTGTGGGCATCTGCAATAGCAGTCTGGGTTTTCTAACTGTATATACTGTTTTTCTTAACTATTTTTGGATTTTCATTTTACATTTTCTCCTGGACTATATAGATGTACAGGTTTGTAGACTTGTATTATTTTCAAGGTTGAGGGTAGCAGTTCGTCCTGTGTGGACATATGGCCGAGCCTCTCAAGCTACTCTTCCACACTATGACTGGATGCCAGGAGAGAATTAGATAAAACTTGCAAAATTTAATGAAAAGTTACTCTAAATCCACAATACTCTATTCAGGCAAACTATCAATGAAGCACAGAGAGAAAATAGCAAGATTTTCACCAAGTAAGAATGGCTAGCCATGGCCAAATGCTCCAATAATAAATAAAACAAGAAAGCTGTGAGCAGACCCTTGAATGTTGACATGACCCAACCTACCAAGCTAATAGAATCAAAAGCAGCAAGCATGTGGTTCATAGCATTCTTGACCCCAAGGTAACAGCAATGTGTAGGGTGCATTGACCGTGAAATTTTGAGGACAATTTGGCAATAAACATTTCTCCTTCCAACTTCATATTTAAACCATCTATATTTGTCCACTTGTTTACTGGCTTAGTAGAAACCAAAGTAAGTCGAGAAAAATCCCAGTAACTTTTCTCTTTCCAACGTGGAATCTAGATGAGTGCTATCAGTTGGCCTGTCCCGAAAGACCTCAGTGGTGTCAATTTAAGAAAGACAAGCAGGGGAATTAGCGACTGGAGCAGCCTAGGCCAGATTTAGCATTCAGGCCTTTGAGTCAGGAAATATGGAAGTCCTCCGGAAAAAAAAAAAAAAAAAGACCAGTGCCTCGGAATAGCCCCCTCACAGAGAGATGAAGGGGCATCAGAAAACAGCTGAAACTGAAGAAGGGACAGAGCAGATTCAGGAAGGTGTAGTGGCTCCTGGAGAGGATCCCACTAGTGTAGCTACCGCCAGCATCCAGTCAGCCGCCGCTTTCCCGATCCCAATATCAAGGGATGTACAGAGTGATCCGGGTGTCTTAGGGGCAGCTGGATGGCCAGACAAAGGGCTCTGGAGCCGTCGGTGGCCACCCTGCCACGCAGTCTACGACCCAGGCAGTGATCCAGGGAGCTTTCACCAGTGAGGATGCCTTTAACCAGGAGGGAGCAGCTGCTGAGACATTATACATACTTCCCCAGCACCTCAGTGGGAGATGGCTCAGGGGGTACCACATCTGGGAGTACAGCTGTTGTTCCCACGCAGGGCTCAGAGGCACTAACTGGGACAGGCAACAGAGCCAAGCACTAGTCAATTCTTTGTGATGATCTCACCACAAGAAGTATTGCACGGCGGGAGCCAGAGATCGATTGCCCCCAGGACGCACCCCAGGACAGAGGCTCCCAGGACAGCTTGAGATGAGGAACAGAGGGCTCAACATAACGTAGTGAAGAACCACCGCCGGGACAAGATCAACAACTGGATGGTACAGCTGTTCAAAATCATCCCAGATATCTCTACGGAGAGCACCAAGTCTAGCCAGAGTAAAGATGGAATCCTGTTCAAAGCCTGTGATTATGTCCAGGAGCTACCGCAGAGCAACCACCCGGTTCTCTGAAGAGCTGCAGGGGTTAGATAAATTGCACCTGGATAATGATGTGCTTCGACAACAGGTTGAAGCTCTTAAAAACAAGAACCTTGTGGTATATATACACAATGGAGTACTATTCCGCCATTAGAAACAATGAATTCATGAAATTCTTAGAGAAATGGATGGAGCTGGAGAACATCATACTAAGTGAGGTAACCCAGTCTCAAAAGAGTACCCATAGCATACACTCACTGATAAGTGGATATTAGCCTAGAATCTTGGGACACCAAAGACACAATCCACATGCCAAATGATGTCCAAGAAGAAGGAAAGGAGTGGACACTGGTTCTGGAAAGTGTAGGGGAATACCAGAATAGGGAAGTGGGAAAGGCCGTGGATGGGGGAACAGGGGGAGAGAAAAGGGCATGTGGGACTTTTGGGGGTGTGGGGAGCCAGGAAAAGGGAAATCATCTGAAATGTAAATAAAGAATATATCGAATAAAAACAAAAACCAAGAACCTGCTACTACGAGCACAGTTACCGCCCCCATGAGTTAGAGGTCATCATCAAGAATGAAGGCAACTGGGGTTGGGGATTTAGCTCAGTGGTAGAGCGCTTGCCTAGCAAGCGCAAGGCCCTGGGTTCGGTCCTCAGCTCTGCTTAAAAAAAAAAAAAAAGAATGAAGGCAACTAACTCTGGGGACTCAAGGGCTTTGGGCCGAGAACTGCAGATAGCCTAGGTGCAACAGGCTAATCCCATGCCCCTCTCCTTCACTGCCTATTTCTGGCATGGGACTCTGGGGGGCAGGAGAGGGGGGAATTTGGCAAGTGTGTTTTTGAACTGAGGCCCTATGGCATGACCTTCTGCAGTGAGTGGTGTGAAACACGGTGTGAACATGTGCAGTGTAGACAGCTTTGCCTGCCCCCACCACGCAGTCCCCAGGCCTGGTGCTCCTGTAGCACACTGCATGTGCTGTCTCCTTGGTGGACACTGGAGACACTGAATCTGGGCTTGCCGAGTGCTTGCTTAGAGGGCCTGGGAGAGGGACTGCCGGCCTAGTACTTCCTCTGGTTCTTCCTTTCTCTGGAGCAGAAGTTAAGATACCTACCTGAGTATTCTGGAGGGCAGGCTTACTCAAGAGATGGGAAAGGGTGCTAGCAGGCTGCCATCCCAGGAATAGTAGAGGGGCCAGCGGGCAGTTGAGGCATCTACAGAAGGCCCTGGAGCCAGGGGGAAGGATAGGCAGGGGCGGGTTCTCTGAGCACCTTCCCTGTTCCGGGGGATGGTTCATTTTATGTCTTTACTTTTTTTTTTTTTTTTTTTTTTTTTTGCTTCTTCATTTTTTTTTAAGATGGAATTGTTCAGAGTCACAAAAAAAGAAAAGAAAAAAGAAAACAAAAAAGCTATATAATGTGTCCCTTAAAAAACTGAATGGCAAAACTGAGAAATAGGGAAAAAAAAGTTTTAAAGAATAAAGGTTAGACTCCAGGCTCTAAGCATCTAATTTAGAAGGCACACAACTGCCTGCAACTACAGCTATAGCTCTCTTTTGGATGATGTGGGCGACTTCCATCTCATGCACACACATAGACAGACAGACAGACAAAGAAGATAGGCAGGCAGTTACATAGGCATACACACACACACAAAACTAAACATGAAAAAAAGGTTTCAAAAAGATTCAAAAAAACTAAGAGACAAAGAAAATGAAAAGATGACATTTGTGCATCAGCCTTAGAGTAGAACTACTCCAAATTGAAAGAAATAAGTAGAGGCTTGGGAAAATGAATGTCTATAGAAATGATAGATCATTTACTACACTGGATAGTTTAAAATATGGTCATTAATATTTCATAGATCGTGCTGGGAAATTATAGATTATGAGGAGATACAAAGCTGGATACATTTAAAAATGAAACATTATCTTAAAGAAAAATAAATAAGTAAATGCAGTGAACCAAAAGAATTAGACTAAAATACTTAAAAATGCTAATGCCTGGTTAAAGAGCAAACAGACACTGGCTGAAATTGGTGGTTTTAAAACTGAATTCCAATATGAAGAAGTACTGAAGCCAATTATACTACTACTAAAGAGATGAAAATGGTTACTTCTATGATTATATTGTCAGGGACGAGGGAGAGGGCCAGAAGACGGGCACATAAGAAGTTTGCTATGCTAACTGTACATAAGCTTATTTAATAATCTGTGATGGCAATGCTACTTTGATTTTTTTAAATATTATTTTAATACAATGGTCATGTGAGGTCATATTTATGGGAGTGATCTCATAAAGTTGCAAAAGCACTTCAGTTTCATCCATGAGTCTCTAGAAACCAAATTCTTTCTTTTTTGAAGTCAAACTATCTTTATTTGCAGATGTATGATAGATTACATAAGTGACCCTAAAATTCCACAAAGAAAAATCTACAGGTGACACTTTTAGCAATGTACCAGGAAATAAAATGAATGCACAAAAATCAGTAGCCTTCCTATATGGAAATGACAGACTAAGATGAAAACTAGTCAATAGAAGTAATTTTGTTTATTTGTAGGATTTCTCTCTCTCTCTCTCTCTCTCTCTCTCTCTCTCTCTCTCTCTCTGTGTGTGTGTGTGTGTGTGTGTGTGTGTGTGTGTGCATCTGTTTTTCTTTCAAACCTTTCTGTTTGTTTTGTCCTATTCTGGTTTGGCTGGTTGATTTATTGGTTGGTGGGCTGGTTGGCTGGTTGATTGATTGATTGGTTGGTTAGCTGGTTGGATGGATGGATGGATGGATGGATGGATGGATGGATGGATGGATGGATGGATGGATGGGTGGATGATTGGCTGGCTGGCTGGCTGGTTGGTTGGTTGGTTGGCTGGTTGGCTGGCTGGCTGGCTGTTTGGTTGGTTGGTTGGTTGGTTGGTTGGTTGGTTGGTTGGTTGGTTGTAGAAACCAAATTCTTAAGCCAAAATCAAGAGCAAAATGCTTCATGTAGGGGCATGAGGCAAGAATAAAAGAAAAAGAATGGGGGATAAAAGACAATTGAGGCAACAAAACATGTGAACCATGGTGAGGCACATGCTGCACCAGGTCTCATTGTACTGAATGGCACAAAGAGGCAAATGGCGTCCCAAGGTCAGGCCATGGCATGACACTTCAAGGGTTCCATTGATGCACTTCAAAGTCTGGCCTTACCTTCAGCTGCACTCCCTCCTTTCCGAAGTCACACTTTTTTTCTTTTTTCTTTTTATTAGATATATTCTTTATTTACATTTCAAATGATTTCCCTTTCCTGGTTCCCCCCCTCCCCAAAGTCTCATAAGCCATCTCCCCTTCCCCTGTTCCCCCATCAAGCCTCTCCCTCTTCACTGTCCTGGTATTCCTCTACACTGTGGCATCGAGCCTTTCCAGGACCAAGAGCCTCTCCTCCCTTTGGTGTCTAACAAGGCCATCCTCTGCTGCCTATGCATCTGGAGCCATGGGAAACACCATGTGCCCTCTCTGGTTGATGATTTTTGTCCATGGGAGCTCTGAGAGTGCCCCCCCCTCTGTATTTGTCATGCACTAGCTGAGCCTCCTAGGTAACAGCTGTATCTGGCTTGAGTCAGCAAGTACTTGTGGGCATCAAAATAGTGTCTGGTGTGGACAGCCACAGCCGCCATTCCAAGATGGTGCCTGGCCGTGATCCAGAATGTATTGAGATCTCATCAAGTCCTTATTTGGAGATGCACTGCTGGCTTATCGCATTGTGCCATAGTTAGCCTATCCTGGTTCGCCAGGTGGCACATGCTGATAGGAGCAGGCAAAAACTGATAAGCTCAGGTTGCGGAAGCGCAGGGGTAGAAGAAGCTTGTCAAGAGTCCGAATAAACTGCTCTGAGAAGGACTTGGGTTTGTCGTCCCTCCGCTTGTCGGATAGGGTTGCGACAGTCTGGGTTTTATAACTGTATATGGGATGGATCGCTAGGTGGGGCAGTCTCTGGATGGTCTTTCCATCAGATCCTGCCCCACACTTTGTCTCTGCATCTCCTTCTGTGGGTATTTTTTCCCCCTTCTAAGAATGACCAGAGTATCCATACTTTGTTCTTCCTTCCTTTTGAGCATCATTTGATATATGAATTGTGTCTTGGATATTCCAAGTTTCTGGGCTAATATCGACTTATCAGTGAGTGCATACCATGTGTGTTCTGTTGTGATGGGTTGCCTCACTCAGGAAGCTATTTTCCAGTTCCACCCATTTCCCTAAGAATTTTATGAATTCATTGTTTTTAATAGCTGAGTCATATTTCATTGTATAAATATACCACATTTTCTGTATCCATTCCTCTGTTAAGGATTATCTGGGTTCTTTTATATTATAAATAGGGCTGCTATGAACATAGTGGAGCATGTGTCCTTATTACATACTGGAGAATCCTCTGGGTATATATCCAGGAATGGAGTAACAGGGTCCACTGGTAGGATTGTGCCCAGTTTTCTGAGGAACCACCAAACTGATTTCCAGAGTGGTTGTACCAGCTTGCAACCCCACCAGCAGTGGAGGAGTGTTCGTCTTTCTCCACATCCTCACCAGCACCTGCTGTCGCCTGAGTTTTTGATCACTTTTAACTCTCATCTAAGCCATAATCTCAAATACAATACTTATAAGTACAGCTTTTTAAGGGTTAAAGGGCTTACTAAAACAAAGAAAATAATAAAGTGTGAGTAGTTTAAAAGTATGAGGTACAGTTCAAACCACAGGTTACCAAAGTGGTTTATCTTGGCAAAAGAATTATTATGGAGAAAAACAAAGATCACACATATAGAGAAGCTGGCAATGTTGGGGAACTGCTAGACAGAAGGGGAGCTGTTTAATGACTGTAAAAATAGAAAGCATTTACTTTGCTTTCCATTGGATTTCCTTTGAAGGGACACTACACTAGAATTCAGGGTAATGGATCTAGAAATGCCTTCCTTCATTGTTCTAGAAGAAAGCAAGTAATGTTTCAAGATAATGAGTAATCTTGCTCCAGATCAGAGAATGGAGCATCGCCAAATGATAAGCACAAAAAAAAAGCAAAAACAAAACTACAACAACAAAAACCCTCAAAGTCTCCAATAATTAGAGTCCTCTTTTTCTGGTACAAG
The DNA here is from genome assembly GCA_964023405.1 of Apodemus agrarius. Classification (NCBI taxonomy): domain Eukaryota; kingdom Metazoa; phylum Chordata; class Mammalia; order Rodentia; family Muridae; genus Apodemus; species Apodemus agrarius. The sequence goes on along the minus strand of OZ030018.1, from coordinate 36,409,874 downwards.
TCACTGCACATGAACTAAGACCTCTGTACACTCCCATCTTCATGTTCAATCTACATTACATAAGACATACTTTGGTCCACTTTGGCCACTGCTTTTGCTGTAGGCAAAAGAGAGTTGTAGGTCTACTAGGGGGTAGTACTTGCCCAACATAGACAAAGCCATGAGTTTGAGACCCAGAATTGCAAATATTAATAATGCTTTCTCTCACCCAGAAACCTTATGATATAGGAGGAATGGGGGTGGTGGTGCTGGGTGTGTTAATGTGCAAATCAAATGTAGACTAACTGAGGACTTTGCAAACATCGTACAATGGCAATTCCATCACAGTTCTGACCAGACAAGCACCTGACTTCCATTCCCTTCAAAATTTCCTGCTTTTATTTAGCAGGAATATTTTAAGTCTACACAGGTTTTTCTTTCATAGAAAAAGTACTTAAATAGAACTCACTTTAAATCTTCTTTCTACTAAAAGCTAATTAGTATTTTCACAAAAAAAGCTGATTTTTGTAACATTTTGAATGTTGAATGAAAATTCATGTCACTTAATAATAAAAGAATCTGGTTCTCAAAGCTAACTATATTTATTTTTATTTTGTGCATGTGTGTGTGTGTGTGTGTGTGTGTGTGTGTGATCATTTAACTTTATGTATAACACATGTGGGCAGTTACTCACGGAGGCCAGAAGACTGTGTCAGATCCCCAGGAACCGAAGTCACAAGAAGTTGTGACCTGCTCAATCTCCCAATCTGAATGTTGAAAATACAAAATAAGTCATTTGCACAAGCAATACGTGCTTTTAAAGCCACTGAACACAAAAGAGGCTCAAGGCAGTCTAGAGTAGTGACTCTAGCTGAGAATCATAGCAGCGAGGCATTTAGAGGTTGATGTGGCCACCTCATGTAGCAAGGCAGGACTTCCAATAGAGGGGCAGCAACACCAACTTACCCACAAAACCTTTGACCCAAAATTTGTCCTGCCTACAAAGACGAACAGAGATAAAGATGGAGCAGAGATTGAGGGGATGGCCAACCAATGATTGGCCCAACTTGAGATCTGAGAAGATAAATGAGACCTCTTCAGACAGAGGGAAATAGATGAATTCATTATACATCATTCATTTTTATGACTATCGCATTGAATTTGGATTAGATTATCACCTAGCATTTACTGTATTTGAAAATAAAATATTATAGAAGAGCTATCTACACAAATATATATTTTCATTTACTAAAACACTTAAGTTTATTTAAAATTGTGCATGTATTTTATATTTTTTTCCATTTGCGCACTCATAGGCTTATCGCAAATGAAAGTATTTTAATTTATCCTACCCTCTTTGTCTTTTATACTTTAATTCCTTAAAACAATGTTATTTCCATTAAAAAGTAACATGAGGATAATTTTTCCAATGGACCCCAGGAAAGATTATATCAAAAGTGCTTCTCAAAGCCTTTATACATTATATACAATATTATACACTAATATTGAGTAAATATATTATTCAATATTAGTGTAAGGAAAATTCTTAAGAATATTTAGTTCCATAATTGCAACTCTAATTCAAACAAAATTGTCTTTAAAGAAAATCACACTTACTCCATTATTTTAATTTTCATTACTAGCTTAGACAACTTAGAATATTTTCTTCAATTAATGTAAAATAAACTCTTATTGTTAAAGTGAAAGTTACCTAATATAAACGTGAAAGAGTTCCCAGCATTGACCTGACATCATTACAGATTGTATTAAAATAATGATATCTTGATTTATTCCCAGAAAACAGTACCGCTTTCTCATCAATTCAAATCTATCAATGATGTAATTCTTTATGAGGTATTTTTTTCCCACTTAAGTTTATTATCTGGAGAGAAAGTGATAATGTTTATGGGCCATATGTCTACGGAAACATATTTTTCATTAGAAATCAATCGTCTCTTCTTTTGGTACATGTGGTTATAGATCAGCCAAACAAGTATTAGACAATTAGAAGCCACTCTGAGAAAGATGCTCTCTGCCTTCAGTTTGCACCTCTGTCTTCATTGTTCACAGACCTCCTTTTGTTGGGAAGAAAACTTCTGGGACATCTTCAAAACCATGTTTCCTACTTCATAGATCTCTGGGGAAAAGTATAAAGTACCTTTATGTGACTTTTTGGTAGGAATGCATCATTCTAAGCAAAGAGAATGACAGCCTTTTCTTCAGTTTAATGATGTTACATGTTATGAGATTTCGAGTCAATGGAATTATCTTTGATGCCAGATGTTCCTTATGAAGCAATAGGTGATTTGTCTTAATCAGGGATTAGTCATCTATGAAAGTATGATGTCTTTCCAATGATGTTCTCCATAATAAGAACTAAGAATGAGAAATAAATGGGGCCATGATGGATAGCCATTCTGGATTCCTTCATTAACACACAAAAGAAAAAAGGAGAAAGAGCAGGGAGCTATGCAGTGCAGTGTAGCAGGTTCTGACAGGAGACAGCATAAGACACCTTTCCTGACAGATGAGCTTCTCAATTGTGGTGAGAAAACTAAAAGGAAAAAAAAAACTAAGTTAAAAACTTTTAATGCTAGGCATGACCCTCACTGAATCAGTAGGCTCACAATCAGTTGTTTCTCTCTTCAAACAATCAAATTTCCTCTCACTGTTAGGATTTGCTTTAAACAAAGCAAAGAACAGAATGTGAAAAATACCAGAAAATAATAATAATAAATAAATAAATAATACCTGAAGTTGCAGAACTACAAGCATTTCAGAGTTTATAAGAGACTGGGGCCTAAACCCACTACTACATCAATGAAGTGGAATGAAGTACGTCAGCTTTCTTTTCCACATGTACAATGCTCAAATTCCCTACTGACTCACGGCAGCATAACTGCCAAGCCTCCTGTGATGATTATGTGAAAGGTCTTTTTCTCCTTTGAATAACTATAAAGAATAATCATTTCATCCTCACGGCTTACAGAATATCACTTGTCTTACAACTTCTGAAATATCTTCTCTATGCTGCCTTATTATTTGCGCACATACCCTCTGTCCCTCCACAGTGAAATAGCTTTAAATGTTATAGGTTGGGGACAATTGAAAAGAATACTTTTTTGAACTAGAAGCGTTACTCAATTATGCATATAGAAGATGAACACAAGGTCAGTCTTGGAAACATCAGGGTTTTTTATGTTAAACCCTAATTGGCATTTTATATTAGGTAATCCATTACAGTCAGAGATATTTTGAGGAAAATGTAAAATAAGACCCTGGGTGGCATGACAGCCTGCCTTTTGCAAATACCTCAACTCAGATGTGCCTCATAAAGGAACATTGAGTAAATGCGTACGAGTAAAATTTGTTTGTCTGTTTGTTTAAGGAAGTTATACTGTCCTAATGTGATTCTAATTAGTGAAAGTGCTGATTGGGGAAACAGCAAGGAAGACCCGGGACAGACCAAACCCCCGCACACTGCTGTATACCCCTTGTCAGCGCCTGTTGTCCCCTGCCTACAATGACAGGCCCAAAAGAAAGGCTGAAGGGGATGCTAAAGGAGACAAAGCCAGTGAAGGACGAGCCACAGAGAAGGTTTGCCAGGTTGTCTGTTAAACCTGCTCCTTGCAAAGACAGAGCCCAAGCCTAAAATGGCCCCTGCAAAGAAGAGAGAGAAGATACCCAAGGACGAAGAGGTGGAAAGATGCTGGTAAGGATGCAAATAATTCTGCAGAAAATGGAGACGCCAAAACAGACCAGACACAGAACAATGAAGGTGCTGGCGATGCCAAGGGACGTGTGTGCATGTTTGATAACTGTGGACTTCTGGTGACTGGACAGTTTGAAATGCTATGTTTTATCAAGTTTTATAAAAATGCAGAATTTGGTTTTACTTTTTTTTTTTAAGCTATATTGTTAGCACACAGAACACTTCATTATTGAGGGGGAAGGATCATGTGTCACTAACAAAATATCTCTCAAGCTGGATTGAGGACAGAAAACCTCTTCCCCTGATAATTTTGAAAGGCTCCTCTCCACTCCTGTTGAAGAGTCAGGGCCAGCAATGCGGGTGCAACACCAGGCTCAGCAGTTGACAGGACATATTGAATCCGTATCCCAGTGCAGTAGGTTTTTTGCATGATTTTATTTTATTTATTTTTTAAGGAATCACCAACCCTACATCCGACAGAGGGCTAATATCCAATATATACAAAGAACTCAAGAAGTTAGACCCAGGAAAACCAAATAACCCTATCAAAAATGGGGTACAGAGCTAAACAGAGACTTTTCACCTGAAGAAATTCAGATGGCTGAGAAACACCTTAAAAAATGTTCAATATCATTAGTTATCAGGGAAATGCAAATCAGAACAACCCTGAGATTTCACCTCACACCAGTGAGAATGGCTAAGACTAAAATCTCAGAAGACATCAGATGTTAGAGAGGATGTAGAGAAAGAGGAACACTCCTCCACTGCTGGTAGGAATGCAAGCTGGTACAACCACTCTGGAAATCAGTCTGGCGGTTTCTCAGAAAACTGGACATGATACTTCCAGAGGACCCAGCCATACCACTCCTGGGCATATACCCAGAAGATTCCTCAACATGCAATAAGGATACATGCTCCACTATGTTCATAGCAGCCTTATATATAATAGCCAGAAGCTGGAAAGAACCCAGATGTCCCTCAATGGAGGAATGGATCCAAAATTGTGGTATATATACACAATGGAGTACTGTTCAATCATTAGAAACAACGAAATCATGAAATTCTTAGAGAAATGGATGGAGCTGGAGAACATCATACTAAGTGAGGTAACCCAGTCTCAAAAGAACACCCATGGTATGCACTCACTGATAAGTGGATATTAGCCTAGAATCCTGGGACACCAAAGACATAATCCACATACCAAATGATGTCCAACAAGAAGGATGGAGTGGATCCTGGCTCTGGAAAGGCTGAAAGCATCAGTGTAAGGGAATACCAAAACAGGGAAGTGGGAAAGGGTGGATGGGGGAACAGGGAAAAGGGCATGGGGGACCTTTGGGGGGCAGGGAACCAGAAAAAGGGAAATGAACTGTAAATAGAGAATTTATCCAATAAAAAAGAAAAAGAAAAAAAATGAGGAAAATGTTCTCCAGGGAAGATTTCCAACTTGGTCATCCAATAACAAATGATCAGCCCTGAAATTAGAAAGGTACAAGTAACATACAAACTGACCAGGTTGTGTTTGTACATTTAGAAACATGCACGCACACACACACACACACACACAGAGAGAGAGAGAGAAGCATCCACACCATATATGCCAACAGTTAAATAAAATGAGGCCATAAATTTGACATTGGAAAGGGGGAATATGCGAGAAGGGTAGAAAAGAAAGAAGTAACTAATTAAATTGTTTAAATTATTTTATATATTATATTTATATATATTATAAATTATATATATTGTATTTATTTTTATATATTTTTATTATTTCCATTTTTTTTTAATGTGCGAAGTATCAACAGGACTGCTTACACAAGACAGGAACAAGAACAATATGAATAAATAAGCTAACACTAAGGTGGGGGAAACTCCTGGAACTGCTACTCTACATCGTGGATTACAGGAGGATAAGAAGGTGCACGGTTTTTAAAAGGAAGGGTGAAAGAACAGGGCCACTGCTGGAACCTGTGCAGAGTGTTTGTCATCAGCGCGTGGACAGGCTGGGTTTAATCTGTGACATGTAAGTTTTCGGCCAGGTAACAAACAAAGGGTCAGGGAGGACTTGGAAGAACCTCTGTGTCTTTGACTAAGTACCGAGTAGAATGGACGACCTGAAATGAAACGCTTCAAAGAAGCGAAGGTAAGTTCCATCCGCTCAACAAAAACAAGAGCAGGGAAGAATAGAGACAGAGGGAGCTAACACCATACATATGCTGATAAGTTATTATTTTCTTCACTGTTGCTGCTTTAAGACCCTATTAACTTTGAGAAGAAGGATAAATAAAACAGAGTTACAACGAAGACAGGCTTCAAATCATGGCAATATTGATTCATCTTAATACCTAATTACATTTTAGGGCTTTGATTTTTTTTTTCTTTTGCCAGCATTATCATTAACCTCAGCAATTCAAGCTGAGGCATAAGTTCCATATGAAATAGTATATATGGACAGGTGGGGAAACCCTGCTAATTAAAATCGCAGTCTACCATGTCTGCATAACTCCTCTGATCTCAGTGCAAAATGGAGGACTCCCTTTTCCAGCAGGGCTTGCCCCTCTCTTACTTTGGCTGGGGATCCTGACCCTCCACTCCCTTACCTGAGGAAGGACCAGTAGTCCTCGGCTCTTTCCTGGATAAGACCCTGTCCAGCTTGTCCCTGGGATTCCTGAGGTGTGTACTGTAATAATGAGGTATGTACTGTACTTTAAACTCAAGACAATGATTTTACATCCACCCTGAAACTCCTTCCCACCCCCCACCTCCAAAGTTCATGGATAGCCCTTAGTCACCTCAAATAAAATGTATGCTTACAAGCCCACACAAATAAAGGTTAAGTTATGAACACAAGTCAAGATCATCTAAGAGAGTTGTTTCAGTGAAATCTTCAGAACTTCCCCCTCCAACACACACTTATTCCAGACTCTGCTTCGCCTTTCTAGACCAATTTCCAGTGATGTCTGTACAGCCTGAGAAGGAGGGAAAGGAGGAGGTAGGACCACAATTTGTTCCAAACACTGGTACCATATGGACAGTGTTTGTCTGACATGAGGAAACAAAACTGAGGAGATGAGAGGCTAGAATTAAGGGTGAGCCAAGCAGTGGAGGTGCACTGTTTTAATGCCTGCCCTTGAGAGGCAGAAGCAGGCAGATCTCTGTGAGTTCCAAGGCAGCCTGGTCTCCAAAGTGAGTTCCAGGACAGCCCGGACAGATTCACACAATTAACAAAAATATTGAGGACTAAAAAGGAATCAGAGGAGTAATGTATGTGTGCACGTGAGAAGGAGATGATTAGAGAAAGGCCAAGTAAGGGTTTGAAAATGAGCCTTAGAGGTGTTTAGCAACAAGTTAATGGTCTTCTATATGGTGAATGTGCTGGGCTTTCTGTGCATATCAGCTATGACATGTGTTTTTATATCAATGCTCCTATGGAAACAATTCAGGAAAGCCAACCTTAACTTTCTCAAGTTTTATTTGAAGCACTGGAGGGCTACTATAGCAAGGTACACCACCAAAGAAGTATGAGTTAAATCACATTATTTGACATGTTTTTACCCAGTAAGCATTGGTTTGTTTTTCAAGCTTTAAACTAGACTCAATCTGGAGCCAAGCTAAAAAAGCAGTGTTGTAAAGCTAAGGCGACTTAAAGTGGGTAGCACCATGAGCACACAGCAACAAACATGGAGATTCAAAAGCAGGCAGAAGGAGCAAGCATGTTTTCAGTCACAAGCCCTGAAAACCTTTACTGCAGAAGAGCTAACTGTTTAGAGTGTTGCTAGTATAAAAATTGAATCGTGATTACCCAAATATTTAAAACTGCGATGACTCATTTCCAGCATGGAATCTGGGATGAGAAAAACTGAAGAATTACACTGTTGTTAACAAAACTTCTTTAAAAAGGTTGGTATTTTACTGGCAATATTGTACAGTACATTTTGTATTTTTAGGAGAAATTAAAGTGCAATCAAGAGTTTTAAAAAATCCAAATATGTACTCGTTTTCCAGATACAACCATTAAGCCCTTGAAAGGAAGAAACCTAGTATAGAATCTCAACTATCACCAAGTGTTATTCAACATGGACTAACACACCTTCCTGTACCAGTCATTACTACAAGATGATGAGAATATTAATATAATGTAATTTACTCTGCTTTCCTCGTGGGTAAAAATGTGTAATACGTAGAGGAAAATTTGAAGTTGTCTTATATTTTGGATCACTCTTTTTCCTTCATAACTACAATGAAAGATGAATAAAAATTAAAAATTAAAATAATGCAATCTATGGATGTCAGTCATTGTAATACACCAGTCAACAAACAAATATTATCTTTCAGGCTAAAGTATATGTAAAGGTCTTAAGATACCGTTCACTAAGCAGAGGTTCTCACTGGAGAGCCTCCTAGTTCTGTCCCCAGGACCCATTTGGTGGAGAAGGAGGACTAACTTCTGCAGGTTGATCGCTCACTGCCTCAGGCCCACGATAGTATGTGCCCCACATACTACATAGTAAAAATTGCTGCCACCCATACAAATAAGGGGAAGTTTTAAGAACTTTTCTTCACTAAATAAAGAATATAAAATATTTAACTCAGTTGAAAACAGGAAGGAATTTGACTGTAGAGAGCCGTATTGTGGTGCCTTGCCACCTGGAAGGAACTTGACATTGACCAAGGTGAAGTTCCTCTCCTGCGGGCAGTTACAACTGACAATCCCCAAAGATGGGTTAGATGATATCTATTACACACATCTAGAGTCAGGCTAATGCACCCAAACATCACATGAGTTGACACAATAATTAAGTCATCTGAGCCTCGTACAATAAATATAACCTATATTCACTTCATTAATAAATTAATGATCAATTTATGTTCATAGTAACAAAACAATAAATTCAGCACATTGAACAGTTGAAATACATTGAGTATTTTCCACAGGATTTGAGATTTATTATAAGTGTTCCGCATAATCCCTGTAATTTAATCTTTGCTCTAACCATGTGAGGCAAGTGTTTATCCCCTATATTTTACAGATTAAAAATCTTAGCCTCAAACATATTAAGGAATTTCTCTGATTATGAATATAGATACAGCCAGATTTATTGCCACATATATAATGTTCTTTTAGGAGATGTGTTTATATTAATTAGAGTAAAGCTGATTTCCTGTAAGAGAGATAAATAAAATTAATTAACAGGATGAAAGGTTTTTTTTTCAGTCATGTACAATTCAGTGCTACAAGGAAAAGAGCCTCTAAGCTTCTATGCTCTTAAGATCACCACCATTCTACCTCCACATCCAAGGAGTCTGCACTGATAATTATGTGCACCCAGACAAATAGCAGTGGGTGCCTACCCACAGACTCAGCCCAGATGTCTCCCTGAACATCCATACCATGCATGGAGGGAAAGCAGTTGCTACAACACTGGAGCGCACATTTCTTTTGTCATAGAAAGACAAGATAAGATCTTGCATATCCAAAGCAGTTAAATAAGAGTCCTCTATGTGCAGTGACAAGAGACACATGGATGATATCTTTTGGGTTCATTTATTACTGGAAATATGCTAAAGAGAGTAAGAATGTTCTTTTCTTTTGTAGCAACCACTAGAAAAATATATACAGGGATTAGTTTTAAAACAGTTTCACTCCTATTTCTAACAAAGAAAAGTATCACTGCACATTAAATAAACTAAAACCGGCTGTGTCTGGATGGATGTCAGTCCCACTAATGCCCAGTGGATGGTTAATGCCATGCCCACACTATCATAGATTCAGTACTGAAAATTGATATAATCTTTCATTATTCTTCTATTTCATCTAGTCATATCCAAATATTCCAGGATATTATATAAAAATGGTTATAAATGAGTCATGTTTCACACTGCAGTGTACTCACAGTGAAGGGTGAATGTGCTCAGTACATGTCTAAATCAGGATATGAGATGAGAAACATTACTTCTCGACACTGCTCATACCCAAAGGATGACTGAAATACCTGCATAGAGCATCTTCAAGAGGCACATCTCATCAATGTGTTCAATATCTTCAAAAGCCTCAAGCCATCATTTCAGAATCAAAAGACAGCAATTTTTATTGTTGAGGAAAAAAGCAAAACAAGACTATTTCTATGCAATCAGAGGTTTTACATTACAGAACATTTGAGCTGTACAGTTTTGTTTTGTTTGTTACTGGTTGGATAAAGAAATAAATTCAAAGCAAGAGTCACTAAGAACACATATTCATATCCAAATGGTCTGCCAGAATAGTCTTGCGAGGATCCAAAGTAACCAGAGAGAATTGGGAATACAGGGTCCTGGGTCTAAATAAAAGCACCTTATCAAGACTCAAAAGAAAATCTGACTTAAATACACTTAATAACATAAAGTCAATGATATTTACAAAGATTTGTGATTTTAAGATAATTTACTTTAGTCCATAGTGTGATTAAAAAGTTGGCATGACCAAAGTTGTAACAAGTGTTTTAAAATAACTTGTAGTAAGCCTAGTACTAGCATAAGTGAAAGCCTACATCTATAACAATTATTACCAATATGGCTGTTTTAGTTGTCAATTTAAAATGCTGTTTTTTTAATTGGATATTTTATTTACATTTCAAATGCTATCCAGTTTCCCATTTTCCCCTCTGCAAATCTTCTACCCCATGCCCCCTTACCCTGCTTCTATGAGGGTGATCCCCTATTCACCCAAACACTCCTTCCTTACTGCCCTAGAATTCCTCTGCACTGGGTTATCAAGCCTTCACAGAACCGAGGTCCTTCCTTCCTATTGATGCCATATAAGGCACCTTGAGCTCTCTCAGTCCTTCTCCTAACTCCTCTGTTAAGGTCCCTGTGCTCAGTCTGAGGGTTGGTTACAAGCATCTGCATTTCTATTGGTCAGGATCTAGCATAGCCTCTCAGGAGACAGCTGTATCAGGCTCCTGTCAGCAAGCACTTCTGGGCATCACCAATAGTGTCTGCATGTGGGATGGATCCAGGATGACACTAGTTGAAATACCCCCACAAAGGGGAGGGAGAACCTGTTGAGACTATATCCAGAGGTTAGGTATGGCCCTCCAGTTGAGGGATGGGGCCACCCACCCATCTCCAAAATTTTAATCCAGAATTGCTCTTGTCTAAAGAAAATACAGGGACAAAGAGTGACATAAAATATTGTTTTAAATGTGAAGCATGTGATCAATCTAGCAGTTAAGTTAGGCATATATTTTGAATGTTTTAGTGAGTATTCTTGATTCTACAGGATTCTAAGATTCTAAATTAACACTAAGTTACTCTTAAAGATACCATTATTCTCCAGATACTCTTCAAAGAGATGGTGGTAACTTTGATGTATATTTACTTCATTATCTAAACAAGCAGAACTATACAAGTATTTTCAAAGGAAGAAATCACACAGTGAATTTCAGAGCAAAGAAAATATAAATGTAGTTTGTTATATTCCTAAATGTACAGTTTCATCAATTTTAGAAGGCCTTTTCAAGTAATCTAGTACTATCACATAAGGTTTTAAGCATGATATTGCTCATTAGGAACATTTTTCCTCTATTGACATGTATACTACTAAATTGATTCATTGATTTTATTACTACTTCAATATCCTTGTAACAGTAATTCAGAAAATGTTCTATTGAGATAAGGGGAATTTATGGAGATTGCATGTCCAACATACAAAATAGATTTGAGCAAACATTTAAAAGATAAGATTGAAAGAAGAGAACAGAAATGGGTCAGTAGCTAAATGTGTTTGCTCTGAAAGCCTGGAGACCTGAGTTTGATTTCTATAACTCCCATAAAGTGGTAAGAGGAAGCTGATTCTGCAGAATTTCCAATTGACCTCTGCTTCTCCTTTTACTGTTGTGCATGTATACACACCTACCATGTGCATAACAGATGATAATTAAAATTTAAAAGAAGTGAATAAAAGAAAAATAATAACTATGTAGATGTGCCATTTTTAATAATAATACTCTTTATTGTCACATACCACACTATAATGCAGACAATTAAAACTCATGTAGCTAGCTTACTTCAATAGAAAACTGTGGTACCTTGTAATCTTGAAAAAATATTTTATCATCAGCATTATCATCTGTGTTGGGTTTTAATACCTTCTTGCCCATGCAATAATCAGAAAAGTAATCAGAGAAGCAAATTATTCTTTGGGTTTCTCTACTAGGTGCCGCGTCTTTAAACCAGGCACATTGGAGAGATTCAAGGTAGACTGGGAAGATGAATGGTACAGAGATGATCATTAGAGGCACAATGTGACACTCATCATTTTGTGCTGTCACAACACCATCTGTGTCGCACCAGACCAGAGTAACTTTGACATGACAAATAAACCTCTTAGGGGAAATGCGAGCTCTATTAATTGTTCCCCTGTCTGGCTACACACTAGTGATACACACTCCTCAAACGCAACTCTGTACACAGTTGTTATTGTTGAATTCACAATAGCAATGAATCATGGTTTTTAAAATCACATTCGTTTCATCTGTTCCAACGGTGAGACGTGAAGTTTCCCCATCTCAATGGGGTGCCACAAATCCATTCAGCTCCAAAAGTATACTTATTCTCCACTTGGAAGACAGGCTCCAAACATAAATATTCCTTTCTCCACCCTATGGTAAACCTACATCATGTCCTCAGGGCAATCACTGCCTTCAACTGCAGTAAATGGTGAGGATATTGATTGGTTCCACTGGTTTCTGAAGAGCTGCCCCTGACCTCTGCCTGAGTGTCATTGTCATTAGCAATCACAGCATGGCAGGCAACATCAACCACAGGTTCACTGATGCAGATTGGACTGTTTACCATCTATGTGTAATATCTCACTTAAGAAAGTCGCTGAGCTTTTTTTTTTTTTTTTTTTTTTTTTTTTTTTGTATCAATCCTAACATCTAGGTCAGAAGTGGTCAAATATTCTTGATAAATGGATAAAGAACAACCAGTTTCGGCTTTGCCAGCCCTTGCAGGCTCTGCCCACGTAGTTATTCATCTGATCCTGCAGTGTCCACAATCTCATAAGTGTGAATGTATTCCACTAAAACTAAGGACGAAAATCTTAAGTGCTGCAGCTTGCCTGTCAGTCATGGTCATTGCTTGCCTACTGTAGTTCCAGACAATGAAATGGAGATGTAGAATAGTTATGTGCCTTACTGAAGGTCACCTATTGATGTCAGTATTTGAAAGCAAGCCATCTTGGGTCTGAGCTCCTAAACCTCTATAGTTCCTCCAGTGTTATATAACTGACATCCTCAAGGACCCAAAGGACTGAGAAAAATGGGCATGTTTTACTGCCTTAACAACTGGCACTGGGATTTCTCTTTGAGGGGGGAATTTGTTTTCAAGCAGTCTTGAGAAGTCACTTGGAGAAAATTAAGAACTAAAAGACCATTGGCAGCAAGGCCCTGAGTAGGAGAGATCTAAGTGACATTTTGGGGTTCAGCCAGAGATAAAAAAGAACTGAATGTATTGTGGGTGATTACAGCCTTACCGAAGAAAAAGGCAACTCATAGGAATGATATTTTTAAAAGAGAATGAGGAGGTTGGGGATTTCTATCACTGCCTTACATGAGCTAAAGAGAAAGAAAAGCGCTGCTGCAACAGGCTTAAAAATACATCCAGACATTTTCTCACATACTCCACAGTGTGCACGAAAAGGCAGGAGAGGGTCCAGGTGCCATGTGGTGCAACCCCTGCTCCGCGTCGCCGCTGTCACTTACCCCTTCGCCGTGCTCTGCTCAACTCTATTATTAGAAAGGCTTCCTCTGCAAAAAGACTGCCAGCAGCAAAGGAAGCAGGGTGCTTGCTGGGCTGGTTCCTGTAGAGTGAACACTGGGGAAAATCTTCTTTTTTTCACTGGGTAAAATCCCCAAAGAAATATCAAGCCCCACAAAATATCGTGATCATTCCCGGGTTACTTAAAGAGGGCTAACCTGTTGTTCCCTGGGAAGGATTCTCTGACAACTGTCTCAAGTCCACCACATGGGGCCCTGATGCTTCAGGTGCATCCACTTCCAAGTATTCACCTTGGGAAGACTGGTAGGTGGCTGTGCAAAACTATGCGAAACCCTTTGCGGAATGCTGAAAGACTGGAGAAAGATTAGCACGGCATACAGCCACAGCCAGCTGGTAATGCACTGAAGCCATTCTAAACCAACATGTGCACACAGCAAAGAGCCAATAGTATGTGCAATAGCATCAAGCCATGTATCTCATCGGTAAAGGTCTGCCGGCAGCATGAGGCTGTGAATTCAATCAGGGTCAGTCTTTACCTCCAAACCTTTCTGGTCATGAACATGAGAGCCCCTGAATTTTAGACACCACTGCTTTGTATGCTAGCCACTAAACTTTGAGGTTTGACTTATGACATACAATGTACCTGGACTAGAACAAAGGAAAAAATGATAATCATTTGTGAGACATAGCAAACAGAAAGTTATGATGAAACAACCTAGGAAAAGATTAGCTATGAAGCATCTTGGAATGCTAGGACTGTAGTTGAGACTTGATGATCTGGAAGAGTCTTCTAGAAGACAAAGTTTCATTGCCCATTATCAGTGTCATAAGCAGAAACAAACAATAAGCTGTATCAGCATGAATATATAAAAATATATTCTTGAAAGCATTCAGCAATACAATATTTTCCTTACAAAAGATGTGACTGAGTATCTTATTGAACAACACAATATTCTTTCAAAGTTCTTAAATTAGGTACCAGTAAAATCTAAAAATAATATGAGGTACATGAACTATATGCAAGTATACACAGGCATAATACAGACAATGCAGGCCTCCAGCAACCTAGAAAGTTCACATCTACTTGCATTCCATTATGGACAAAGAAATCTGGCCCAAGTATTACTGATAAAACTATGTGGTGAACACAGGAATAGAATTTTGATTTGTACAGCGGAAACATGCTTAGAAAATTGTTGAGCAGCCTTTAAATGTGTAATTTATTTTGAAATGAGAACATATTTTATCTGCAGGGTATTCATTTTCTTCATAACAGAATGTGGCATAACTTACTGAGAAGACAGCTTGCTCTTGCACTTAAGAGAAGAACTCGTGGTTACAGGTAGTCGAACATTTTAGAAAGGAAATCACTTAATCTGTTCAATTTAGAGCTTTAGAAGCAATACATTAATGGGGAAAGGAAAAAAGGGCCCAAAGCATAAACGTTTTTAAATTATCTTTTCCCTAGATAAAAATTATAATACCATGGTTTTCAAGCACACATTAAATATTCAACAATGTGCTGGTCTTTTGTGAAATTATTTTAAGGCTAAATTGCTCAGCTATGCACTGTTAATATTGGGGGTCATTGTTAAGGGGGTATGCTGTGCATTGAAAGATTTTAACAGCATCTCTAGCTTCTACCCACCGGACATCAGGAGCATTTCCAAGTCTCTCTCTCTCTCTCACACACACACACACACACACACACACACACACACATACATGCACACCCACCACCTCCAAAAATTGTCAGATATTCCTAGAGAGAAAAAAATTCTTGTGTTTGAAATCTAATGTCTTGAGGAATGATCTGAATATGAATGAAAAGCTTCTTTTTTTTTCTTCTTTTTTTTTTAATTTTTATTTTCTATATTCAATGTTTACATTCCAAAGGCTTTCCCCTTTCCCAGTTCTCCCTCTCCCTATGTCCCATAGTTCCTCTCCCCCCCCCCAACTATTCCCCAATCATTCCCCCTGCCCCCACAGTTTCTCCACAAAACTGGATCCAATCTTTCCAGGCCCAGGGTCCTCTCCTTTCTTCTTCTTGGGAATCATTTGACTTGCTAATTGTGCCTTGAGTATTTGGGGCTTCTGGGCTCATTAATATCCACTTATCAGTGATTGCATTTCATGTGTATTCTTTTGTGATTGGGTTAGCTCACTCAGGATGATATTTTCCAGGTCTAACCATTTACCTACAAATTGCATGAATTCATTATTTTTAATTGCTGAGTAGTATTCCATTGTATAAATATACCACATTTTCTGTATCCATTCCTCCTTTGAGGGATATTTGGGCTCCTTCCAATTTCTGGCTATTATAAACAAGGCTGCTATAAACATAGTGGAGCATGTGTCTTTATTGTATGCAGGGGAATCCTCTGGGTATATGCCCAGGAGTGGTATGCCAGGGTCCTCTGGAAGGAACATGCCCAATTTTCTGAGGAACCGCCACACTGATTTCCAGAGTGGTTTTACCATTTTGCAATCCCACCATTATGGGAAAATTAAATCCCTCTTAGTTTTAGTTTTCAATACACAAATAAACGTTCAGTTGTGAAAAGTACTGTGTGGACTATTCAAATGTACAAAGGTTAAGTATAGAGTAAATATAAAATCCACACAAAATTAGAGAAACAGTTTAAGGGTCATAAGGATCACGTGTCAATATTCAGCTGAATTGACAAAAGTCAAATTTGGTTGGAAGATAGGAAAAAAGACACTAGTTTTATCTTTATGATCTATGTCCAAAAAGAGACCTATGTTATCCAAGGAATGTGAAAAATGAGGAACAAGGAAACCATGGTGGTAAGCAAGATAAATAACACAAAGTTTAGAATCTACGAACAATTTAAAAAGTGAACTATGGGCCGGGGAGAGAGCTCAGTTACTGGTTGTTCTTCCGCAGTATCAGGTTTAATTCCCAGCAAATATGTGGATCTCGCCCATCTGGAGCTCTAGTCTCAGGTGATCCAATGTCATCTGGCCTCTGTGAACACCAGGCTATACACGGGGCACAGACGTACCTGCAGACAAAACAGGAACACATATTATTTTTGCATTAAAAGCAAAGGTTACAAAATGATTATTCTTGAGAATCAGAGCCTATGTCATTGCCTACATATCCTTTATACCCCTTTTCATTGTTTCTCAAGTCAGGTGCACTGATAACGGTTCTGATTTGGAGGATTCTAAGATGCTTTTGTTTTTTAACCATCCAATCAGAATTTTGTCTCTTAAAAAGTATCATTTGAGAGTTTTTTTTCACATACAAATTAGCATATGTCTTTTCAACATCTATTATCATAACAGTTCCTTTCATTTGATTTCCCGCAAAATGTCTAGCATATTGTCTGCCACATGGTAAGCATGGATACCTTTTTAGGTGCTGGAGGGATGTAGCCCCGTGTGCACATGTGATTGTACACAAGCTGAGAAGGTGTGTGAGGAGACCAGTGGTCAATCTCAGTTGTAAGCCTTAGGAACCATCTAGCTTATATTGTGACACAGGGCTTCTCTTTTGCTACCTGAAGTCCCCCAGCCTGGCTGGCTGGTAAGCCTAAGGAATCCAACTCTCTGTACCTACTGAATCCTGGCACTAAAGGTGTGTGCCACCACATCCAGATCCTTTATGTGGAGCTATGAACCAAATGTCAATCTCAAAACTAACATTGCAAACACATTAAACACAGAGATATCTCTTCAGCCTAACAAGTACATGGCTAAACAAATAACTGAGTAAATGTTCCTTCTGTCACCATAACCATAACAACCGTCATTCTGTAAGGACATTTTGGTAAGAACGCCTCTCATTTGGAGATCTATTTTTGACATTTCATGATGTTTAATTCATCCAAAATTTAAATTATATTCAGCAACCTTCAACTTTCCAAGATACAATATACAACAACAGTGTTAATACTCTGACACTTGAATGTAAACTTCAGCCAGGCATTGAGCAAGAAACAAAAATAAAGATTGGTAATTTGTAAACCCAAACTATAAACTTACTAACACCATTCAAAATTGAAAATAGTCAGACTTCAGTTACCAATTCTCTATGTATACTTCTGACTTGAGTTGATAAAAAATCAAGTTTTATGGATCAAGTACTATACAAAAGTTCTTAAATTCTTCCTATGCTTTAGTATTCCACATAGGCAAAGGTTAGCAGTACTTGGATGGAAGGAAGGGCTTATTCAAAGACTACCCTTATGTTCATTATGAACAAGAGTTCATAATTGCATAATTGCAAACAATTCACATGCTTATGATTAACTGTTCTCCATATGTAGGATATTCTTCAGTTGGTAACACCCAGTTGATATCTCTTCAGGAACATTACAACAAATTTGGGAAAAGTCAGTTTTTAGGATGGTCAGAAAGAGGACATCAAAATATCTGCCCAAGGCATTTATTCCCTTCTTCTGTAGGGAAAGTATGCCAATGTATAAACGTGCAATAACATTTCAGTTGGGTCCCAAGACAATAATAACATTAGCAGAAAAACCACTTATTATGCACAGTCACTAGGTTAAGGTTTCATGGAACAATCAAAATAACTTCATTGTTTATTTCCGTCACCATGTCAATTGGAGGAAAAGTGAGATGTCATGAGTCTTTTAGCAACTGCTAGAAAATGTCATACTAATGTCAAAATCCAAATCCAAAGAGTTGCACCAAATCACTCCAATGAGAATGCAGGGGCAATGGACCTTGCCAGCTGCTCTGATTCCCACCTTTCTTTGTCTCAGTGCTACTTCACCATGGCAGTTGTGGTCCTCAAGGGACATCTGCAATGATGGAGACATTTTTTCCACTTGTCACTCAGTTGGGAGGGTGTTACTGACATCTAGTGGCCACATCACTGGAGGGCTGCATAATAATCCATGATGTTCAGGATCACCCAGAAGAGGAAAAAAATCATCTTATAAAAAATGCACTGTGGGAACGGGAACGTCTACTGTACCACCTGAATTGAAATGCATGGGGTTTTCAGTTCCTCATCAGCACATTAGTCGACTGGATCATGACGAACTTCAGATTTGGATCTGGGTTTAATTTTGATGGATACTGATGTAGACAAGGGAAGGAGAGTGTACAAACATAGAGGAAACAATTGGCTATACATGAGTCATTTTTAATTATAAATTTAGAAGATATGTGGTTACTAGACATGGGAGTTTTTCAGACATTCGTAATATTTGCAGTGTATTAACACCATCACCACCACAACATACACACACACACACACACACACAAACACACACACCACCACCACCACCAACAACAACAACAACAACAACAACAACAACAACAAAAACCAACAACAACAAAAGCCACAACCACCACCCCATGCAGTAATTAGAACTTTGTACTTCACATCTGATCCTGCCTCCTCTCTTCCGGTTCCCTCCTCCTGTCCTCCCAGGTCCCTCTCTCCCTCTAATTCCCCTGATTATCTTGTTCCCCTTCTAAGTAGAACTGAAGCACCCACACTTTGGTTTTCCTTCCTCTTGAGCTTCACATGGTTTGTGAATTATATCTTGGGTATTCCAAGCTTCTGGTCTAATAACCACTTATCAGTGAGTGCATGTGTGTTCTTTTGTAACAGGGTTATCTCACTCAGGATGATGTTTTCTAGTTCCATCCATTTGCCTACGAATTTCATGAATTCATTGTTTTTAATAGCTGGGTGGTACTCCATTATGTAATTGTACCACATTTTCTGTATCCATTCCTCTGTTAAGGGACATCTAGGCTGTTTCCAGCTTCTGGCTATTATAAATAATGTTACTATGGACATAGTGGAGCTTGTGTCCTTGTTATATGTTAGCGTATCCTTTGAGTACATGTCCAGTGGTATAGATAGGTTGGAGGAGAGAAGAAGGACAGACAGAGTGTCGGGAATTTGAAAGGAACTATATAGTACTGGGGAGGGTGGAGGACTGGGGTTAGGCACTAGAAAGACACACATGCCAGGGAAGCAAGCGGCTCCCAGTACCCAATCGGAGTGACATTAGCTGAAATACCCAACAAAGGGGAGATAGAAGCTGTAGAGACCATATCCACTGGATAAGCACAGCCCCCAGTTGAGGGATGGGTCCACACACCACTTTCAAAAATTTTAAACCAAAATTGTTCCTGTCTAAGGAAAACGCAGAGACAGAGAGGAGAGGAGAGGCTGAAGGAAAGGCCAACCAGGGACTGCCCCACCTGTGGATCCATGCCATCTTCAGTCACCAAACCCAGACATCATTGCTAATGCCAAGAAGCTCTTACTGACAGGAGCCTGGAATAGCCGTCCCCTGAGAGACTTTGCCAGAGCATGACCAATACAGATGCAGACGCTTGCAGCCAACCATTGCACTGAGCACAGGGACCCCAATGGAGGAGTTAGGGGAAGGAATGACTGAGCTGAAGGGGATTGCAACCTCTTCAGAAGAGCAACAATAGCAACTAACAGGGCCCCCTTAGAACTCCCAGAGAATAAACCACCAACCAAAGAGTACACAGGAAAAGACTCATGGCTCCAGCTGCATGTGTAGCAGAGGATTGTCTTATCTTGCATCAATGGGAAGAGAGGCCCTTGATCCTATGGATGCTTGGTGCCCCACCATGGACCGTGAGTGGTTAGGTTGATGGAGACAGTGGGAGAGAGGATGGGATGGGGGTTTGCAGAGGGGAAACCAGGAAGGGGGTTAACATTATGTAAATAAATAAAATAGCCACCAAAAAAAGAGAAAAAAATAAAAACAATACATTTAATTACTTCATCTTTTTTTGAGAGAGAGAGAGAGAGAGAGAGAGAGAGAGAGAGAGAGAGAGAGAGCTTTGATTGAATTATACCAATTATAAAGACCTGCCTCATCTGCAAGCAGTCTATCTTAGCAGCTGATTCATCAGGCAGGGGGATTACTTGAGAAATACCTGCATGGGTGTAGTTGTCTAATAAGAGACTTTAACTAGGTTATTTCTAAACTGAAGCTTTGGTAAAAATTTTCTCTTTAATCTTCAGTCTAGAGAAATATTTCCATATGAAAGAATCTAAAAGACTGAAAATTGCACACATAGAAATTGGATCCCACAAGAAGCAATCATGTCAGCTTGAGCCTCTGTGACCATTGTCTGAAATCAACCCTTCTTTCTGTTATAGGTGGAACTATTTTCTGTTCCATCAATCTTTACTTACACTCAGTTAAGTTTCTTCACTGTTCTTACCTCAAGGATCTTTCTTGTTGATAAAACCACATGGGTGTGGCTCCCCATCATATGTCGAGTGAACAATTTTGAGCACACCAGTCCTATCATCCTAATGGTTTTGCTTTATGTTTTATGCAGAGCAAAGCACAAGTAACCCTACACCACGATCATGATGGCACCCTCAGGCAGAATTAATAGAGTACTTGCTGAAAACTACACCGTGTTCATATATTCTGGGTGGTCCTAAGACACTTACCTCATGAATCTAGTCTCTCTAAATACTTAGAAGCCACAACCCCTGAACTGCCACTGTAACTGAAATCTCAGAGCAAGGAAAGGAGTTGAAGACAGGACACATACAAAACACTAGGCTGTATGACTTAAAAGAAATAATAAAATAAAAGGCAGCATCACCTCTAAAACCAAGTGTATTTTTGTGTTCCTCCAAGAATCCACTAGACTATGACAAAAGATTTTAAAAATAAGGAATATTTTACAAAAAACAAACAAACAAATGTTAAAAGGAGAAACAGTATCAATTTTCCCCTGCTTTCAAATATTTCCACTTCCAAACAATGTTTACCATGAATTTTTATTTCCAAAACTATTATTCAGAAAGCATTGAAAAAAATGAGAACTTGGGCTCTAATGAAAGTGAAGTGTGACAATAGCGAGAAGAATAAACACTGAACCTAGAGGAAAGATTTCTGTGTATCAGGGACCAGGGAGGCTTCATGTTTAACTACCATCAACATCCTCCCAAACAACAGAAGAAAATAGCGTGCATATTATTGTGTTACAAATGGCAAGTCTACTTACTGCAATTATTTAAAATTTGCTTGAAAATAGCACAAAAATAAGTCTGGAGCTATTCCTGTATATTCCTTTTATACGCGCAGGAGAAAGAGACACAATAAGCACTTTTAGAAGTAAATGACTTGAGAATTGTTCAGGGAAATATGTTGACTTTAGATGCTTGGTGGAGAGTCACATAAGCAAGGGGAAAAGCAGTCATTTTTACCGCAGTTAGTGGGAGGGAAAAAATGGAAAACAAGAAGGAAAAGGACAAATCGAAGAAATTAAATCTATTGCAAGGCTAAAGGACATTTTTCAGGTCACCACCTTAGATTTGCTGCTTTTTTCATAAATCCCAAAATGCATGTGCTTTCAAAATATATACATATACATAAAATATAGGTCATGTATTGTCAGATTAGAAGTAACCTGGCAATTTTAATTGTTGAACAATAATCACTAGTGTGAGATATTTACTGATAAAATTAAAACTCAGTAAAATACATTTATACAAGGGAACATCAAAATCAAATCACATATAAGTTGACATTTAAAATTCTTCTAAATGAACCCCACAAATTACTTAAAGCAATGATTTTTAACCTATTTCTACTAGTAAATTTTCATATATTTGGTATAGTGCTGGTAAGCCTCTTTTTCAGATGTGGTGGTAGAGTTTAATGTAACCTCTTCATTAATGTATATTTATGTTAGAGAATGTTGTGGAGATTTTATTGTGAGCAATAATCAAAGCAAGCAGCTAGAGAAATCTTTAAGACTCCACATCTCAAACCCTTATAGGCATGGAGTTATTGCTTTTTTATTAAAATTGAAATTAGAGAGATGACTGTGAACACCGTGCCAAAGGCACTGAAAACTCTAATAATTTTACTGGGTCACTCACTAACAGAGAAAGACAACACTGTTTTGCATGCTGGGCTTCTCAAAAAAGGCCTGCCTCTAGCATGATTGATAAATATTCTTCTGTTAAGTTCTACCTTGAGCTTCAGACAATTAGATGACAAATAAAAATGCCCAAACGGCTAAGAATACAAACTCCATGTTTATTCAGTCCCTCCCCTTTGAGTCAACAGCATTGAAGTGAATTCAAACAAACTATGAAATGGGTTCTACTTGACAAACATTGAATTGAGGTGACCATGGTTCAAGATTGTTTGTTGGTTGTTGGGAAGTAGAGGAGAATATAAAAAGAAGAGATTTAAAAGATTGGGATGTAGAGATATCGAACAGCTTAACATTTGTCAATATTCTGCAGATATTGATTGAATGAGATTTTTGTAGTTTCGATACTAATCATTAAGCATACAGGAGCTGCTTAAAGGATATTCCTGACAGTCCATATAACTGACTCTGTCTTATATGGACTGAAGAGTATCTCTATGTTTTGTATATGAATAAAATCTACTAGGCATCTTTATTCAGAAAAGAATATCTTGACTGGGGACAATGATGCGTCATGTAATGGCATCCTAATTCAAAAGGACTGTGGGAGAGGAAGAGACAGCTGAGATTGCTTTCTCAGATCCACATAAAGATCTTAAGGAGTCAGTAAAAAGTTGTAATCTGCAAGCCCAGAAGAAAACTTCAGGAAACCACTGCTAATGGCACCATGGTCTTTGGCCTTGGGTACTTAGAACTGTGACAAAATTAATTTAGTTCATGTATAATGCCATCTAGCCTTGCTATTTCTTATAGCACAGACAGAAAACTAATAAATTAGCTTCTATTCCTCACCCCTCAGTCAAAACTGCATATATTGCTACCTGCATCCACATGTTTTTATGAATATATCTCTATACTTATTTATCACGTGATTGTTTATTTGATCATTTAACAAATATTTCTGCTGTTTGCTAGGAATGATTATTTTCAAAGTTATTTGTAAAAGTAAATTTTATTCACCTCATTGTTATCTCCAAAGATTGCTGATAAATAAGCTCACCCTTTCTAGTTTTCTGAATCCTTGCTGACTGGTTCAACTCAGCAGTCCTGGCTCAAATGCCTTTCCAAGCTGACTTACTCAAACTGGCTTTTCTTAGCTTCTGGCTGAATTGTTCTGTTTGGCCTCAAACTAACTCTAGCGATTTTTCCTCGTTCTGTGGCTCGTTCTATCTTCATCTGTGTCTACCTTCTTCTCTCTACCAACCATCTCTGTAAAATTGTCCCAGGAAGAACTGTCTCCTCTACAAACTGAACTGCAATGAACTCCACTACACTACATTGCCTCTCAACTCAGTAACACAACTGAACAGAACAGAACTCAGAGGTCTGCATTCCTCTCTCCTGGGTGCTGCAATTAAAGGTGTGTACCACAAATCCTGGACCTAAGCTTTCCTTTACCTGAAACTTGCTCTATATAAAGTTAGCCTTGAACTCAGAGATCCGCTTGTCTCTGTCTCCTGGGATTGAAGGCATATCTGTATTCCAGCTGGATCACACAGACCTCGAAGCTCGTAGGATGTGAGTCCTTGCCAGAGCAGCCGTGATGCTGAATTAAAATGCCTTTACTGTTATTCCCCCAAAAGATCCTAAAATCAGATGCATTTCCTCCTAAGTGTAAATATTAGAACTATCTGCTTTCCAATATGTTCACTTTGTTATAGCAACTACCAAGTGAGAGTGCCAAACAGACGCCTCCATTTAACCAAACCATGTCTTCCCCATTGCTGGTTTTACTTTAGGAAAGAAGGAGATGAAAGTATTTTAATAGATGCGATATGTACCACAGCTCATTTCCTAAACATACAAGAAAAAAATAGGGAATGACCATCGATAGCTAGGATTCTTCTTCTGTAGGTATAGAATTCAATTGCCTTGTGCAAAATGGTTTAAGTTTCTAACTCCAGCTTCAAGTGATAAACTTGTACTACCTCAATAATTGCTTCTCCTTCTGTATTTCTACAAGCATTACCATTCACAATATTCTTCCCTCTTGCTACTTGCAAGGACTCATGTAATAATTGAAACACCATCAGCATGTGGCCATTCAAGTTGTACAGTAGAGAAATATAACTAAACATGATAGTGGTACCAGGTAGCAATATATAACATGAAAATCTATGAAAAAACAAAGTTTTGTTTGTTTGTTTGTTTGTTTGTTTTTAGTGGCTGTTCTGCAATTTAACTTCTAGGGCACTGCCTTTTGTCCTTCAACTAGGACATGGTATATAAGACATTAGTAACATTAATTACTATTTCACAAGTAAATTCTGTTTTTCTATGTTTAGCTTTATAAACACTTTAATAAGCTCCATTCTATGGTACTAATCATGATTTTATTTGTTTATTCATTTTTACCTCATCTTTTATTTTATCTGTGAAGTCTTATAAGATAGATATTGCTATAATATGTTTTAAATTAAGCTTTGTTTCTAAATTGTATATTCTAAGGTTTGTTTTCTGTTTTAAGAAAAAAAAAAAAACATTGCCTCTTCCAGAATTGAAAAATAAGTAAATTGTTTGTATTTTTACATAGTGCCATTTAGAATCACTTTTTTTCCTGCTTAAAAGTTCTGGGTTTTGTTTGTTTTGTTTCTTTTAAGTGGAGTCTATTTTCATCTTAACAAAGGGTAGTCCTGGAGAAATGACTCAGTGGCTAAGAGCACCAACAGCTCTTCTAGAGGTCCTGATTATAGTTTTAAAATATGTAGTATCTGTTAGGATTCTGCATACCTATAGTCTGGCCTCTTTGAACTCAAAACTCTGCAGAATCCTCTTTAAGCCTACTGTAGGCATTTTGCAACCCACATACATACATATGTGTGATGTATAATATATGATTTTATAGTTGGTGCTTATGTGACACTTAAAGAAAAGCACCCATATTTTCTCACAGCCAGCTTCTGAGGTAAACTGGGAATCCTGGTAAATTGCAGCCAATGAAATTGTGGAACTTGTGGATTTGTTATTACTCAATAAGTCATATCATTGTACACACACACACACACACACACACACACAGTCTGTCATCTACTCGACTCTGCCTCAAGTTATATGCAGGACAAGGACTTAGTTCATAGGGCATTAATTACAGCAGGAAACATACACAGTGCCAAATTAACACATGCTCAGGATATATCCAGCCACAAGTTTAATTTAGACTCCGAAAATACTTATCTTATAAATGCCAAGCAATATTTTAGGTTTTGCCAAATTCCTACAACTCTGAAAATTTCACAAGCTATGAATTCTAAATGATATTTCCCTTCCTCTTAATTTGTTTGGGTTGCAAAGGAAATGACATTTTCCAACATATTTCCAACTTAAATTAGGGTTTTCTGCTATGAAAACACAACTCCTCTTCTTGGAGAAACTCAACATTTCTGCATCTGAAGGGTTCTTGATGAAGTGATGGCTGTTCCTGAACTCTCTTTTGGTTAATGTGCTTGGTCAAGAGATAAGACTGAAGTAAATCAGTGAGGACAGAGAACTCACATAACATGGTTGGCCCCTAAAGACGTTTAAATTTCAGGTTTCTTTTGTTTTTATTGGATATTTTATGTATTTACATTTCAAAAGTTATCCCCTTTCAAAGTTACCCCTCTGGAAATCCCCTCTCTCATCTCCCCTCCCTGCTTCTATGAGGGTCCACCCCCTCCTTCCCACCCATTCCAACCTCATCACCTTGGCATTCCCCTATACTGGGGAATTTAGGCTTCACAGAATCACAGGCTTCTCCTCCTATTGATGGCAAACAATGCCATCCTCTGCTACATGTGCAGCTGGAGCCATGGTGAGCTTGGTCTCCTAAAACAAGTCTAACACATTTCTTTAGACTAGTTTATATTTGTTGTGTCTAATTTGCAATTGATATTTTCATCTCTTACTATCTAGGCAAAGATATGTTCACAATCAAAGAATAAAAAGAGAAAATCTTACTGTAATTTTAAAAACTTTAACTATAAAGGAGTTTTTATAATTTTCACTTTCTCATATTTTTACTTTAAAGGGTAAATGTATTAGTTCTGTGTGCTATAACATTAATACCACAGATCGTGACCTGCCTTAAACACTAGAATATTTTATAATTCTTGAGACTAGCTTTAAGATCAAGATGGAATATTGTTGTTTTCTGATGGAGTGTTTTTCAAGTGGGTGCATTCTAGTTATCTCCACAGTATCAGAAACAGTTCACAAATACCTCTTATTGTAAAGGCACTTATCCAATGGGAATTAGTCCCTTGTGTATGGCCTTCATTAAGCATAATTATTTTCATGTATTTATCTTTAATTTATTTCATATATTTATCTTTAAATATACTTTTATTGGGAGTTGTGCTTTGACATATGCATTTGGAACATATATATACAATCAGTCTATAACACAAGATTCTGTCCAGCAGAGCCAGAGTCTCTGTAGAGTGAACTTGATATGATTTAACTGGAATCTGAAGCATCATCAGTTTCCTCAGAATGCTCTTGTAGTTTTCCTATAAATCAGAAGGAAACACACACTGCTTGCTCATTGTTTGATTATAAGACTTTTTGTGTTCTGCTCTGCAGCAATAGTAAGCCTACCACACAGCCGCTAGAAAATTCTTTTATGTAAAATCCTATCAATAAATAATGTGCATTGAGCCCTTCAGTATACTAATTTTTTCAGGCTATTCACAGTCCGGACTGGATTATCTTAGATATAGGGTCTCTCCCTCTCCTCTCCCTCTCCCTCTCCCTCTCCCTCTCCCTCTCCCTCTCCCTCTCCCTCTCCCTCTCCCTCTCCCTCTCCCTCTCCCTCTCCCTCTCCCTCTCCCTCTCCCTCTGCCTCTCCCTCTGTCTCTCCCTCTGCCTCTCCCTCTGTCTCTGTCTCTCTGTCTCTCTCTCTCTCTCTCTCTCTCTCTCTCTCTCTCTCTCTCTCTCTCTCTCTCTCTCTCTCTCTCTCTCTCTCACACACACACACACACACACACACACACACACACACACCCATGTGGAAGCACACACAAATTACAAAAGCAGAATGGTAAATAACAAATATTTCCTAAGCTCCTATTATGGGAAACCATTACTAGCCATTATAACAGAGTTCTTCCACATGATCTATATAGCTATTTCCAATGGTTTGTAACATCAATAAACACCATATATCTAAAACGTTGCATAATGACCATATTGTCACACATGAGACTTTTCCACAGAGCCTTTTATTGCTAATATAAAATGAAAAGGACTTTGCAGCCAGCAAAGTAATGAATCACGTGACAACACACACTACTCTTAAAAGAAGTACAACTTCTGTTTCTGAAAATTTTTCTTAAAATTTCAATAGCTCATCTTCTGTGCCTCTCTATGGCCAGAGTACAAAACCAGCAAAAGCTAAGGAACAGCATTTTCTACTCTCTTCTGAAGCCAGGTACCCAAGAAGACACATGGCTGTTTCTTAATGGACTCAGGGAATTGCCCAGAGCAAAAAGGGAACATCTGTCTCTGAAGTCTGCTCTCCAATTAGATATCAGTATGACCTTGGCTTACATTGGTAATTCCAACACAGGCCATTAGAATTTTCACCAAGAAAAGTACTGCCAATCTCTCTCAGCCCTGAAATGCAGAAATATGTCTTTCATATTTCTGTTTGAGTCAACACAAGATGCCTTGACTTTACTTTGTAGAATTCTCTGTCCTATAATACTCCCAAAAATGAGCCCATGTTTAACATTTGCTTTCAAATAACTTTGCTTCTTTAATCAGAGAATATACAAAGCTTCTATAGTTAGACTTTTGTGATGTGTGTGTTTGTGTGTCTGTGTGTGTTTGTATTTCTTAAGTTTGTTTGTCT
Organism: Apodemus agrarius; assembly: GCA_964023405.1. Lineage (NCBI taxonomy): Eukaryota > Metazoa > Chordata > Mammalia > Rodentia > Muridae > Apodemus > Apodemus agrarius. Next base: position 36,381,630 of record OZ030018.1, on the reverse strand, counting down.
TTAGAAAGAAAAAAAGGAAGAGCATACAACTGAGGAGGGTCAAGGATAGGATCTGGAAGGAATTGAGGAAGAGGAAAAATGTGGCCAGAATATATTATATAAAACATTTTTCAATAAAAAAATGGTAAAAAGAATTAAATGTAATTATTTTTCTCTCTGGCCATATGCTAATAAGAATTCATTTGTCCTAGGCTTTGGTCATGCTGACTTTGCTCAGAGGTTGCCTGTATACTTCAGTGACCTCTCTAATGCAAGCCCACTCGTTTTCAGAAGGCACCGTAGTACTGTGCTGGCATTTGTGAGAGTCCATAGTTAATCTATGGAAGTGCAGGCAGTGTAAACTCTAACACTGGGTTCATCTCCAAGAATTTTTTCTCAGTTGTAATAATGAGCCTTTATAAATATCCCTTGACCACCTATGAAGCACTTACATCCTGGAAATTTGACAGATTTCATAGCATGTTAAAATGTTATTCCACAAAAAAAAGTGATTCCCTCTCCCACAAGCCTTTGGGTTTCTCATTTGTCTTATTTTTCAACTTTATTATTCACAATATTTGGTTTTCAGTTTCTTAACGTATCCTGTGGTAAGACATGGCAGGTATTTTTGTCCTTGAGATGTGAGTGCAAGTTACTATATTTTCCTTCTTGGCCATCTCATGAGACAGGCAGTGAAATGCCAAGAATAATGTAAACTGTACAGGAAAATACCATGACGTACTACATCTAGAAATATCTCAGCTTAATAGGTGTTGTGCCATTAACGGTGAATTTTATGGAGGTAAGGAAGTGTAAATCTGTCATGTAGACAAAGATTTACAATAATGCCCCCTTCCGTGCATGATTTCCATCAGAGTTAGGATTGCCAGGCGACCTAGGTGTTTTCTGGAGTCTCTTAAGTTATAGAGGCCTCTTCATATTAATCCAAGGTTCTTCTCTTGACCTTCCTGGAGATGATGCAGATGATGTAGAAGACCCCGTTCTTCCCTTCCATTATTGCTGATGTGATTTTGGTCCATGCAATGGGCTTTCAGTTAAATAGCATTGATTCATAACACAAGTCAGAACAATTTAATTTAATAACAATTTTCTACAAACAATGCATTTTATCATGGCTGGAGTGTTAATATAGATTCTTTCTAATCAGATCAGGATAAAAAAAAATTATTTTCAAAAGATACCCAGTATATTACCATGAGAAATCATTTGCCTTTGTACTTTCATATATCAATTTCACAGTTGTAACAGAAAACTGAATGGTAATTTTGTTCACTATTAATGTGAAGTCACTGAAAGCAGCCCCTATTAAACAGTGAGCTACTCACAAAGCTTGGTGGCAGCACTGCATTAAAACTGTCAGTTGAAAACAAAAGACCTAGCTTTATTTTAATAAGCAAAATTTGTCTTGGTGAAAAGTTTATAGAGCCTTTTTAAGCTTTCATTTAAAATTTGGATTTTTAACTAAATACAATGAAAATGAGTTTTTTGAAGTCATAATTTATCCCTATATATTTAGATATTAGACAATATGTAAGAAGTCCAATACATGGCTCAGTGGCTAAAGATACCTGCCACGAATCCTGCCTGATATTCTCAGAATCCACATGTTGGAAGGAAAACCCTGATGCCAACTGACACCCACAGACATGCCCTGGCATGTGCCCCTTCCAACCCAATTCATACACAAATTCACAAGGTGCTTTTGTAAAATGTGATATGATCATAATTTATAAATATATAAGATACATAGAAGATATACAATGGAATAATTTAAATGGAACGTTGAGGCCATTGTCAATACAAGAATCATAACTTTGTTTTACTACAAAGACTTCTGCTCCAAAAACTATTGCTATTGTAATATAAAACTATGTAAACATCTGTCACATGCATATATGTGTTCTAGAATATATCTGAAGGAATAAAATGGCCAACTGAAAAATGTAGTCACAGTCACTCTTCCTGGAACACAATAATGACAGAACTCAGTTTTGCCAGCGTCTCAGGCCTATTTCTCCTTGGCTGAGATCCTCCTAGATAACTTCATTACTGACTCTTTCTCAGCAAACATACAGAGACCATTGAGAGTAAGCTGAAATAAAGAACAAAAAAGGACTTGGAAGAGACAAACATCCTCAGTTTCTTAAGAAGCAACTCTGATTTCCCTTCTAAAGTTCCTGGTTTTGTAGTAAAGACAAAGTCATAGTCACCTGCTAGAAAATGTCTTCAGTTCCCAGAATGTTGAAATGCTATGGAGAGTGAGTGATGATTTCAGCAAGAAGAGTGTTAGGGGAGAGTAGAGAAAAGATGAGGTAAGATCTTTAACCCAAGTCTCTAGCCAGCTTCATCATTATGATTTTTCAAAAGTAATGATTCAATGACTAACAGTACTTGCTGTTCTTCCAGAGGACCCAAGTTCCAGTCTGACCACCTCTCCCTGTGACAAATTGGGAGGCTCTTAATGACCTGCAGCTTCATTTCTGAGATCCAGATACTCTCTTTACAGGCCCTCAATGGTATTTGAATTCATGTGCCCATACACAGACATACATTCACATTTTAATTTAAAAGAAAACTATATGTTTGAAGTTTATAATAAATGATGTGATGAACATAATACATACTCACTTTTCAGGATACTATAGAAACACAATACAGAAAAGTTGGTTGAAGTCTGTTAGCTATGAACCCATATAAACCATATAAGATATCCATAAAAGCTACCATTTTGTGATTTTATAAATGTAAATATGTAGTTTTGTCAAATTTTGCAATGTAGATTAAAATACTTTATATAAATCATTTCTAATTCTTTCATTGTGAGTTCTTATGAAATAACAAATGATACAACACTGTGGCTGAGGAAGAAACTGTATTCTCACAGAAACCTAACACCACAAATTTCAATTTCCACTATCACTCCAGACTGGAAGGGAAAGCTAGTCACATTTCTAAGGAGGTTTTAGGTTATATCATTTTGGGAAGTTTCAAGATTTTCTGATTAGCAGTCAAGTCCTAGGATCCATCTGCCACACTTTCTGCTTCTATCATTAGTCATACTCATAGATTAGATCTATACTTACATTATTACTCTATGTACAGTATTTACCTTACCTGGTAATTATATAAGTTCTTTAATATCCAAAGAAGAAAATACAATTAATGGCATGCATATATAGAATTTCTTTCAGACTTAAATAAAAACTAATGCAAAGGGACAGAAAATCAGCATAAAACATGAAAAGGAATAAAACCTTATTTTGCAATAAGAGAAAAATGACAACTTGCTATACTCTTTTATACAGTTTCATAAAATATCTTTCTTCAATTTTTTGAGAAAATATATTATAAAGGAACATGATCCATAAACCGAACTCCCCATATTGTCAATTCATCAACCGTGGACCCCTCTTTAAAAATCTATTACAATGACATTTGTAAATACTTCTCTAAGTACTTGAAAACTTTATAGTAGTAAAAACTTTAAACTATAATCAGTATTGAAGTAGAAATTTCTGGTTTCTTTGAAGATTCAGTTGTGTCACGTGATGTTTTCCTGGAAACTGTCTTTTGAGTACATGTTTTTGCTGAAGCAGATATGTAGGAGAATGTTTGACTGAGAACAGACACGAGATGTTTTTCTGGAAGCAGCCAGAGGAAAGGACATGTTCATGTTTTGCTGGAGTAGATGCTTGAACACATGATGTTCAGAAAGGGTGTAAATATAAATATATATAGTGGATGACACTATATGGTATTTGTTCACCTTGCCACCCATTGCTGGCTGTCACTGGGATTTGCTGATGCTGGCCCTCGCTGATGATGCTCCGTGGTGTTAGTTTACCTTTCCATTCTTTGTGGTCATTGTTTATCGGGACTTCATAGAGAGAAAGTGAAGAACTTCCGGTGATGTTCCTGCTAGACTTGGGACAATTGGCAAAGTCTTAGAGTTTCTTCTGAATCAAACTGTTATTGCTGATTGATGAATGGCGTTTACAAGTGGATCAAGCTGCTGCTGCTGGTTCATATCAACTGAACTACTCTAAGAGTCCCTCAGAAGACCCCCACTCAATAAGGCCACAGAGACCAGAATTGCTGCAATCTGCAAGAGGTTTATTGTTCCAACGTAGGTTGAGGTCCCCCAGCACAAAGGCAGGAGGAGACCCTGAGCTCACAAAGCATACACTTTTTATGAACATTAGTTTATCTCCGCCATTTGATCCTGTCATGCTCACCTTGTGGTATTTGTGGTTTTTCCTAGCATTGTCTTTTTTTTTTTTTCCTGTCACTTTCCTTTCTGGCCTAACCCTAGGCAGGGTGGTTTTCTGTTTAGGTTATTTCCTTATCTAACCTCCCCCAGGCAGTCCTGGGTGCAATAGAAAGTTTCCATCTGTGAGCCCCCATCTTGATCCTGGGGAGCTGGCCTGCTGTTTCTGACAGGGTTCTCACACTACTTATATCCTTACAATGCAAATTGCATTCACTCCAAAGAACTATTTCTAAACAGGTCCATATCCTCCTTTGCCCTATTAAACTTTCCTTACCACTACCTCTGGTGGGTGGTGGGCTAAAGGGGAGGTTAAAGCATTTAAGAACCCTTATTAAAATAGGTTTTGAAAAATATAAGCCTACATAATATAGGAAATGTTTGTATCTTATGAAAACCTGCAGTGTTTGATCCTAAATATTGTATGGGAATTCATTGATTAAATTAAAATACTTCTCTTTTGATTTGGGTAATTAATATAAAACCTTAAGTCATTAATGTTTAATCCTAAAGACTTGGTGCTGATACTAAGATTCACAGGACATTAAAAATAGAGAAAAAAATGATAGCTGAACCTGTTGCAGATAGCCTGGGGATAATTGTATTTGATGTTAATTCAGTTCTCCTGTGAGGAGCTGTGAACAAGGAATGAGTCAGCCCTTGGGTTATTTCCTGTAAACCTTCTTCTCACCTTAGTTTATAAAATAAAGGCTAGAGCTGGTGATTAGGCAGAGAAAAGGGGGAAGGTGGAGCTGAAGGTTTTGGGAAAAAAGGAAAGAGGACAATGGGGGAGGGGGAGAAGGAGAGAGGAGCAGAAGCACGTGGCCTGGAGAAAACACAAGTTATAAGCAGTCTCATAGATGGGGAAGATGGTAGTATAGTTGTAGATCTGCCCAATCTAGGCACACAGCCTGTATTCATATTAATTGAGTTGTGGGTTTTTTATTTTGTTTTGGTTGGTTGGTTGGTTGGTTGGTTGGTTGGTTGGTTGTTTTGTATTTGTTTTTCCCCCCAGACTTATTTCGGTTGGAGATTTACCACAACATGAACCTCATCACATAAACTTTTTCTTGATCACTATTCTTCTAAACCAGCAATTTGTCTATGCCATGAAATAATGCCATTGCATTAGCAAGGAAGCAAACATATAAGACTACCTCTAGTTATGGGTGAAAAAAAATCTCTAATTATAAAACATGCCCTGATATACTTCATTATGCCCCCAAGATTCCATCTACACACCGAGGAACAATGAAATCCATATTACAAGGCTCGGAAATTACAGTTGGCATACTAACATTTAACCTTGATTTTGAATTTATTCTAAACCTCTCTGGCTTATATTTTAAATTCTAGCATAAGAAGCCTTCACTATATGGTTCCAAAGAGTCTGGACATTATCTTGCGAGAATCTGTGTTGCACCTGTGATATCATACCATTAACATAGGCGTGGCATGTGGACACTATTTCTATATTAGTGGAATTTTAAAAGAGCGAACAAATTATGGCATTCTTCCACTCATTTGCAGAATCAGCTGAGAAACAACTAATGGACTCAGGAAGACTGGCACCTCCAGATGATGATGGCTAAAACAGACCTGTGAATGGAAATAGAGTAGACACACTGTGTGAGGGGTCGGACTTTGAAGGTAAACAAAATGCAGTGCAATCCCATGTAATGATGGTGTATATGGGAAAGCTACTGCCAGTAGTAAAGAGAAAAGAGGAGCAATTTAGAGGTATTTTCCAGGGCCCTTAAGTAGAACAAACACTAGCAATGACAACACTGCTGATGATGGATGATGCTACCAAGGGAGAGGTTGGCAGTAAAAATACTCCTAATAAATTCTCTCCATGGTGTTTTCAAATGGAAGCTTATTCTCACCTGGAACTTACTGTCACAACTATGGGTAAAATCTGAAACCAAAAGTATGAAAATCTTCTCAGATTTATTACATAACCTGGAACCCAGCAGGAGAGTTGAACTCAAACCCTCATTGGAAATACGTTCTCCATTTATTACCTCATAATCCCTCCGTGAGGCAGCATAGCTTTAAATCAAACCCAGCTCCTATTAGGAAAAGTCAGCCTTGGATCCTCCAGTGACTGTGAAAGTTATAAACACAGAAAAGGGTACACAAAATATTTAATACTTAAAGAAAACTCCATCTTTGATTTCTTGGCTCCACTTTACTTAACTCCTTAATGAATAAAGTAAATCACCAGGCTTACTATGAAATTCAACCATCATACTATATTCTATTTGGGTGCAAATTCAAATTCCCCACCCCCATGTGCAGTGCGTGCTAGTGCCTGCAGGCAGAAAGGGGGGGCGGGAATCACACACCTTGTCTTGCCTGGGTTCTTCTTCTTTTGGATGACAGTCTCATGCCGCCATCTGCTCAGTGTCTGAAACACCTGCTTCCCATATTGTGTCTGGTTTCCGATTTGCTTATGGTGGAAAGCAAGTTTGGTATATTTACTCAGACCTAGCCAGAAGTACAAGTTAACAGGTTGAATTGATCGGGTGGTTGGCTTCCATCTTACAGCTTGGCCAAGTTGCGAGATGTTTCTAAATTTCCTCAGAACGCCTGGCACAGGGGCCTTGTCAGTGACGAAGCTGTCACACATGCCTTGGACATTTATTATCTTCTCTTAAAAAAATTCTTTTTATTTCCTGGATGCTTTATTTTTAATTCATTCCTTACTTAATTTCATTCTGCTCAAACAATTTAACCTATATAATTCTCTTCATTTAGAACACATTTAAGTCCATGAAATTTCCACCCTTAACAAGTCATTGTAGAATTTTAAGAAAGCATAGAGTGATAGTCAATGCTACAGCATGTGAGCCAAACTGCAACTCCAGTTTCAAGTAAGTTGATTCGACAGACAGCAAAAATGGCATTGTTTCTTTTATGCAAATTGTGAAGTAGAGTTTTTAAGAAAAACTCAGCAGGTGTCAGTTTTTCTTGTTTTATGCAAAGCAATTCACACAGCTTCTCCCCAACCTAGGCAATTAGTCATTAGGAGGTCTGAGAACAATATTTTGTTGCCCACCTCTCTCCTGAGAAAGGCATAATCACATCTGCTCTCAGGTGCCCTTCCAACCCGATCCCACCTCACCTTTCTATTCCGTACACTTTTAAAAAGCAACAGCACAGCTCCCTCTCTGCCCCCCAAAAGAAAAACCTTCAACTGGCCCTAGAAAAACAGAAAAACAGTTGCACCATGCTTACTGTTTTTCTCCTGTGGTCCATTCCCATGATGATGTCATTGACACTGGCAGGGAAAGGATTTCAGACTGACTTTACAGCTTAGTGAAGGTCTTTACTTACAATTATGCCTAGTTTGACTTTATTCCATTGTACTAGTTTGAATCACAATGCCGCCACACCCTCCAATTTACATATTTGAATGCAGAGTTACTAGATGAGGAGGATAAAATAAGATTAGAAGGATTAGGAGGTGTGGCTTTGTTCCAGCAGGCTTGATGAGGGAAGCTATGTCCAAATGTCCACTTCTCTCTCTCTCTCTCTCTCTCTCTCTCTCTCTCTCTCTCTCTCTCTCTCTCTCTCTCTCTCTCTCTCTGCTTCTGAATCAGGATGTAGCTGTCAGTTACTTCTAGAGCACCATAACTACCTACATGCCAACACTCAGGCTCACCACCATGATGATAATGATGATAATGATGATAAAGCTGCTGAAAATATAAGTGCCAATTAAATGTTCTTTTTCCTAACACATGGTGTGATTATGGTGTCTCTTCATAGCAACAGAAGAATGACTAAGACAAGCATGAAACTATGACCCACCCTCAAGTGAGCTTAGCCAGTGTACCCAAATCTAACTGCTGTGATACTGGCTTACAAAATGTTTACCACTACACGTATGTGAATATGTTATCCTGGCCCAAGACAAGGAAATGAAACAAAAGGAAAATGTTAATCTCTGTACTTTACTTTATTTCATATTAATATATCTATTTGTTTTTTTATTAATTTTCTTTATTTACATTTCAAATGTTAATCCCTTTCAATGTTTCCCTTTAAAAAACTCCCTATCCCTTCCCCCCTGCTCTGCTCTCTAACCTACCCACTCCTGCTTCCCTGTCCTGGCGTTCCCCTACACTGGGGCATCAAGCCTTCACAGTGCCAAGATCCTCTCTCCTCACTGATGTCCAACCAGGACATCCTCTGCTGTCCATGCAGCTGGAGCCATGGGTCCCTCCATGTGTACTCTTTAGATGGTGGTTGAGTCCCTGGGAGCTCTGGGGCTACTGGTTGGTTCATATTGTTGTTCCTCCTAGGAGGCTGCAAAACCCTTCAGTGTCTTGAGTCCTTCCTCTAGTTTCTCCACTATGCTCACTTCAATGGTTGGCTGAGAGCACCCCCTCTGTATTTGTCAGGTACTGGAAGGGCCTCTCAGGAACCAACTATGCCAGTCTCCAGTCAGCTAGCACTTGTTGACATCCACAGTAGTGTCTGGTGGCTGTATATGGGAATGGAGCCCAGTGGGAAAATATCTGTATGGTTTTTCCTTCAGTCTCTGCTCCATACAGTGTCTCTGTATTTCTTCCCATGAGTATTTTGTACCCCTTCTAAGAAGGACAAAGTATCCACACATTGGTCTTCCTACTTCTTGTGCTTCTTATAGTCTGTGAACTATATCTTTGGTATTCCAAGCTCCTAGGCTAATATCCACTGATCAGTGAGTACATATGATGCGTGCTCTTTTGGGATTCGGTTACCTCACTCAGAAAGATATTTTCTAGTTGTATCCATTTGCCTAAGAATTTCATGGAATTCATTGTTTTTAATAGCTGAGTAGTATTCCATTGTGTGAATGTACCACATTTTCTGTATCCATTCCTCCATTTAGGGACATCTGGGTTCTTTCCAACTTCTGGATATTATAAATAAGGTTGCTATGAACATAGTAGAACATATATCCTTATTACAGGTTGGAACCACTTCTGGTAATATGCCTAGGAGTAGTATAGCTTGGTCCTCAGGTAGTGACTATATCCAATTTTCTGAGGAACCACCAAACTGATTTCCAGAGTGGTTGTACCACCAGCAGTGGAGAAGTGTTCCTCTCTCTCCACATCCTCTCCAGCACCTGCTGTCACCTGAGTTTCTAACCTAGCCATTCTGAATGGTGTAAGGTAGAATCTCTGGGCTTGTTTTGATTTGCATTTCCCTGATGACTAAGATGTTGAACATTTCTTTAAGTGCTTCTGGGCTATTCTGTATTCCTCAGTTGAGAATTCTTTGTTTAGCTCTGTGCCCCATTTTTTAATAGGATTATTTGGTTCTCTGGAGTCTAACTTCTTGAGTTCTTTGTATATATTGGATATTAGCCCTCTGTCAGGTGTAGGGTTGGTAAAGATCTTTTCTCAATTTTGTTGTTTGCCATTTTGTCCTATTGACAGTGTCCTTTGCCTTACTGAAACTGTGTAATTTTATGAGGTTCCATTTGTCAAATCTTGATCTTAGAGCATAAGCTATTGTTGTTCAGTTCAGGAAATTTTCCCTTGTGCCCATGTGCTCCTGGTTTTGTTGATTCTTTGTATAGTTCCTTTTGTTTCTACTTGGTTAATTATTTCCTGCCATCTACTCCTCTCGGGTGTATTAGCTTCTTTCTGTTCTAGAGCTTTCGGGTGTGCTGTTAAGGTACTAGTGTATGCTCTCTCCAGTTTCTTTTTGGAGGCACTCAGAGCTATGAGTTTTCCTCTTAGCCCTTCTTTCATTGTGTCCCATAAGTTTGGGTATGTTGTGCCTTCGTTTTTGCTAAATTATAAAAAGTGTTTGATTTCTTTCCTTATTTCTTCCTTGACCAAGGTGTCATTTAGTAGAGCATTGTTCAGCTTCTATATGTATGTGGGCTTGCTGTTGTTTTTATTGCTATTGAAGACCAGCCTTAATCTGTAGTGATCTGATAGGTGGCATGGAATTAGTTCCATTGTCTTATATCCATTGAGGTCTGTTTTGTGTCTGATTATATGGTTAATTTTGGAGAAGGTACCATGAGGTGCTGAGAAGAAATTATATTCATTTGATTTAGGATGAAATGTTCTATAGATATCTGTTAAATCCATTTGGTCCATAACTTCTGTTAGTTTCTCTGTGTCTCTATTTAGTTTATATTTCCCTGATCTGTCTATTGATGAGAGTAGGGTGTTGAAGTCCCCACAATTATTGTGTGTGGTGCAATGTGTGCTTTGAGCTTTAGTAAATTTTCTTTTACAAATATGGGTACCCTTGCATTTGGAGCATAGCTATTCATAGATGCATTTTGCTGCATACAGGAAATGCACCTCAGTGTCAAAGACAAACACTCCCTTAGAGTAAAAGTCTGAAAAACAATTTTCCAAGCATATGGTCCCAAGAAACAAGCTGGAGTAGCCATTCTAAAATTGGATAAAATTGACTTTCAGTCAAAAGTCATCAAAAAAGATAAGGAAGGACACTGCATACTCATCAAAGGAAAAATCTACCAAGAAGAACTCTCAGTGAACATCTATGCTCCAAATGCAAGGGCACCTACATTCATAAGAGATGCAATTTTAAATTCAACACTTGCTTTTCTGGTGTGTTGGGATATCCAGGACTTGGCTCTGGTGGGAGAACTGTGTTCTGATGTTGCCAAGTAGCCTTGATTTCTGTTAGTAGGGTTCTTGTGCTTGCCATTCACCATCTGGTTATCTCTGGCGTTAGTTGATCTTGCTATCTCTGGCTGGAGCTTGTCCCTCCTGTGGGCCTGTAAACCTGTGTCAGCACTCCTGGGAGACCAGCTTTCTTCTGGCAAGATCTGTGTGCAAATGACTGTGGAATTGCCTGCCTCCCAGGTGTAGACGGCAACAGTAAGGATCCTGTCCCAACTCCTACACTGATCAGATGCCCTATGTGCTCCTAGCTGTTCCCTTCTGGACAGTTATTGAAGAGAAAGTGGCGTTCTCATCTCTGAGCCCAGAAGTGAAAGAGCTGCTTGGAGACCAGCTCTGTCTTGGCATGCCGTACAAAGAGGGTGATGGAACTGCCAATATATCTATTTGACTTAACCACATTTCTGAGACTGTTTCTGAGCAGGGGTGGTAGGATATACCATAATTTATATACTGGGGAAGCTAAAACAGGAGGATCACAAGTTCCCAGCTGTCCTTGGCTGTATTACAACTCTGTTTCAAAAGCAAACAATAAAACGTGTTTCCTATATCTGTTGTAAATCAGAAGTATTTTAATTTCTCTTTTTAATTTTCAACAGGAACACATCACAGAGAGATTCATGGAGAATGTGATAGGGCCATGTCGAGCTGTGTGCTCTTGTTTTCTCGTATAGTATACAACAACTGAAGCACAATGTGTTTCTGACTCAAAAGAAGCACCTTAGTGAAACTGATAGAGAATGATTGTGATCACAGCTTATATTATTTGCAGTATTTCCTCTTAAAAGATAAACAAGCTTGGAATAAAATACACACAATCATGTCAATATAGATCATCTTCAATGGACACCCACTTGTAGAGCATAGTAATTTCATTAACAAGATGCAAACTCTCTAATTTGCCAACTACAGGAAATATCTGTCCTACCCTTGGCCAATGCTTTTCTATTTGTGTCTTAAGGTACAATGAAAAAGTATCACTAGGCTGTTGATACAGCCTACACAAGTTTCATTTTACACAAGGTCCCTTTATTCAAGGTTCTGATTAAGGCCTTATATTATATTTTCCTTCACATTTCATTATTCTAAATTTTGTGCAGTTATCAAATTATCCAAGAGGAAGTCCTTGATGATTTTATGTGAGCAAAAGTTTCTCACAGCACTTTTTATACACATTTACCATTCTCATCGAATTCCACCTCCATTATCCTTATTTTCCCAAAAATGTCAGCATTCACTCATTGTCATATTAATGTGACCCTTACAACAACACAGTCCCAATAGATACAATTCTTTGTACACTGCCAAATCTTGAGTACTTCACATATAGTCAATGAAAATTTCATAGTTTAATGAAAACTGATATATGTTTTTCTAATGAAACATTCTCCCACCTACTGGTGAATTGAAACCATAGTACTGACCTATGCTAACTCATAAGGGTGTGAGTGTGTTTGTGTGTATGTGTGTATGTGTGTGTGTGTGTGTGTGTGTGTGTGTGTGTGTGTTTCAACTATGGAATAGCATTCCTTCATTCTACCTATTTTCTCTGTACTTATGGCATCTGCTCCTCATGGGTCACCCTCTTTCAGACACACAATCTTTCGCTCTCACATTGGTCCTCTTAGTGCACAACATGTTGTTTCAAGGTCTAGACATTATTTTTATCATTTCCTCTTTCTGTTCTTGTCTGATATTTATTCCATTAACATGTGTCTCTAGATTTTATCTACAAGAATTTCAAAAGACAATGTATCTCTGTTCGAGGTATGCAGTGAAGAGCAACATTTGGGAAAAAAATCTCATCCATCTTTGCAACTTTCAGTATAATACTGGGGAACTGTCCAGGCTCTTACATTAGTCAGGGTTCTCAAAAGTAACCAAACTGATAGAATACGCATAGATATTAAAAGAAGATTTATTACCTTGTCTTGCACGATACACTCTGAGTAGTCAAGCAATGGCTGTTTCACACTGGAGAGACTGAATATTTAGTAGCTGCTCATTCCATGAGACTGAATGTCTGAGCAGTTCCAATATGTTTCTGAAAACCTGGAGGATTCCCGGGCTTCTGGGTACATCAGTGATTCTCAGTTTTTCTAATACTGAGACTCTTTAATGTAGTTCCTCGTGCTGTGGCGACCCGAATCATAAAATTATTTTTGTTGTTATTTTACAACTGCATTTTTTAACTTGTATGAATTGCAATGTAAATATTTTTTGAGATAGATGTTTGCCAAATGGGTCACAATCCATGGGTTGAGAACCACTGGTCTACATTGTAGCCTGATGATGCTAATTCCTGGCAATGGAACACAGCAGTGATAAACAATATTGATGCACTTACCAGCAAGAGTGAAGGCAAACAGGCAAACAGCAAGTTTACTTCTTTCCTGTCCTTTTACCTGGGCTGCCACAAAAAGATCCTGCACACACACACACACACACACACACACACACACTTGAGTGAGTCTTTAGCCTTCAAATAATATGGTCACAAAATGCCTCACTGGGGGGATTTGCATTTCACTTGGTTCAAGTTGGCGACGAAGATTAATCATCACAACACTAAGGAGACCCCAGCTGTACTCCCAGTTTCCTAGTCAGGTCTACAGTTTTCTAACCATGTTACTTTGAATAAGTTAGTTAAACTTCATGTTCCTCAATCCCCATGCTTATCAAGTGAAAACAGTAAAGCATATCTGATATGCATCATTATTGTACAGATTAAAATGTATGTATATAAATGAACATATATACATATATGTGTATGTTACATATATGTGTTATATATGTGTGCGTATATGTATATGTTACATATAAGTGTTATTTTATGTATGTATACATACATATAAAAGTACATGAAGATATATGTATATACACATATGTATATGTGTAAAATTGTAGGCTTCCATCTGTTGTCTTCAAACATCCTTTGAATTATTTATTCACCTTCAATCTGTCCCCCATCCATATTATTTGCCTAATCCTCTTTCCAATTAAATGCCCTTAGCTTCATTTTTTAATTTTTCTTAATAAATGCATTTGCAAAAACATTATTTGATTGGAATCATGAATAAGAGATAATGCATATGGGCACACATATCTACTTTATGTGGGCACATGAGATGCAGACAGGCTACTGTGTTTCTGCCACTCTATTCAGTATGTGTTTTATCAAACAGCTTACTCAGTCCTGGGCTCAGTCCAGTATCATCCTAGTACACTCCACTTAATAAATGTCACATTTACCTTCCCACAGAATATTCACTCCCAAAAGTTCTCACCTTGCAGCATCAGCTTCACCTAAAACTTACTAGAAATAAAATTTGGGGGTTCCACTCTAGACCTACTGATTAGAAACACTAGACATTACAATTCATAAATAATAAATTTTTACACTTTCTTGCTGATAGCATAAGATGACTGTTGCCACCTTCTCTGTTTTGGCTCTCTCTTTACTCCCTCTGACATTTGAGTATCATCATAGAAACTCTAATTTATTTGTTCTGAGAGTCTGTGATTACCAAGAATTTTAGAAAAGGTTTTCTGGCCTGGAGGTCTAGTTCAGTAACTAAAGTGCTTTCCTTACAAGCATAAGGACCTGAGTTCAATTCCAAGAACCCAAATTAAAAGTGCCAAGCATGATGAGGCACATATGTAATCCCAGAAATAGAGAGGCAAAGCCAGAGAGATCTCTAGGGTTTTTTAGCCACTCAACCTAATCTGTATCATGCAATCCAGTCACTATAAGAACATGTCTCAAGGAGAATATTTTTTAAGTCCTCCTAAAGAATGATTCAAATTTTTCCTCTAGAGTTTAAATGCATGTACAACACATACTCACATTTGACATATGTATGGAGATAGACATAGATATGCATACACACACACACACACACACACACACACACACACTCAAGGATTCTTAATGAACAACTAAAGTTGAGAGTATTGATCTACAGTTTATGCACAAATGTTTCTAGATTTGTTTGAGTCTTAGTAAAGAAAAGGTGTCACAGCCATATTTGGTGATAGAATGGCTTCAGGTCCTTGACAACAAAAGTCCCAATATCTATTCCTATCCAAGTAAACCTCAATCTCCACAGAAAACCTTGGGAAGTAATATTTTAGTGTGTTCCCTAACTTATTCTTCTCTTTGTAGAAATTTAGAAAAATGTAATGAATCATAAGCAAATAAATGTGTATTTATCTTAGTTAGGGTTTTGCTGCTGCAAACAGAAACTGTGACCAATGCAAGTCTTATAAAGGACAACATTTAATTGGGGCTGGCTTACAATTTCAGAGTTTCAGTCTATTATCATCAAGATGGGAGCATGGCAGCATCCAGGCAGACATGGTTCAGACAAAGCTGAGAGTTCTACATTTTCTTTCTTTTTTTTTTATTGTATATATTCTATATTTACAATTCATTTCCCTTTTTCTGGTTCCCCACCCCCCAAAGGTCCCACATGTCCTTTTCCCTCCCCCTGCTCCCGCATCCACCCCCTCCCACTTTACTGTTCTTGTACTCTCCCACAATGATGTTTTGGTCCATTCTAGCACCAGTGTCCACTCCTTTCTTCTTGTGAGACATCACTTGATATGTGATTTGTGTCTTTGGTGTTCCAAGCTTCTAGGCTAATATCCACTTATCAGTGACTGTATACCATGGGTATTCTTTTGAGACTGGGTCACCTCACTTAGTATGACGTTCTCCAGTTCCATCCATTTCTCTAAGAATTTCATGAATTCATTGTTTCTAATGGCTGAATAGTACTCCATTGTGTATATATACCACATTTTTTGTATCCATTCCTCTGTTGAGGGACATCTGGGTTCTTTCCAGCTTCTGGCTATTATATATAAGGCTGCTATGAACATAGTGGAGCATGTATCCTTATTGCATGCTGGTGAATCTTCTGGGTATATTCCCAGGAGTGGTATGGCTGGGTCCTCCGGAAGTATCACGCCCAGTTTTCTGAGGAACCGCCATACTGATTTCCAGAGTGGTTGTACCAGCTTGCATTCCCACCAGCAGTGGAGGAGTGTTCCTCTTTCTCCACATCCTCGCCAACACCTGATGTCTTCTGAGTTTTTAATCTTAGCCATTCTGACTGGTGTGAGGTGAAATCTCAGGGTTGTTTTAATTTGCATTTCCCTAATGACTAATGATGTTGAACATTTTTTAAGGTGTTTCTCAGCCATCCGAATTTCTTCAGGTGAAAAGTCTCTGTTTAGCTCTGTACCCCATTTTTGGATAGGGTGATTTGGTTTTCTGGGGTCTACCCTCTTGAGTTCTTTGTATACATTGGAGATTAGCCCTCTGTCAGATGTGGGGTTGGTGAAGATTTTTTCCCAATTTGTTGGTTGCCGATTTATCCTTTTGACAGTGTCTTTTGCCTTACAGAAACTTTGTAGTTTTATGAGGTCCCATTTGTCTATTCTTGTTCTTAGAGTATAAGCAATTGGTGTTCTGTTCAGGAATTTTTCCCCTGAGCCGATGTCTTCAAGGGTCTTCCCCAGTTTCTTTTCTATTAGTTTTAGTGTGTCTGGTTTTATGTGGAGATCCTGGATCCACTTGGAGTTGAGTTTGGTGCAAGGAGATAAGAGTGGATCAATTCTCATTCTTCTGCATGTTGACCTCCAGTTGAGCCAGCACCATCTGTTGAAAAGGCTATCTTTTTTCCACTGGATGTTTTCAGCTCCTTTGTCGAAGATCAATTGGCCATAAATGTGTGGGTTCAATTCTGGGTCTTCGATCCTATTCCATTGATCCGCTTCCCTGTCACTGAACCAATACCATGCAGTTTTTAATACCACTGCTCTGTAATATTGCTTGAGGTCCGGGATATTGATTCCCCCAGAAGTTCTTTTGCTGTTGATGATAGTTTTAGCTATCCTGGGTTTTTTGTTATTCCAGATGAATTTGAGAATTGCTCTTTCTAGCTCTATGAAGAACTGAGTTGGGATTTTGATGGGGATTGCATTGAATCTGTATATTGCTTTGGGCAAGATTGCCATTTTGACTATATTAGTCCTGCCAACCCACGAGCATGGAGGATTTTCCCATTTTCTGATGTCTTCTTCAATTTCCCTCTTCAGAGACCTGAAGTTTTTGTCGTATAAATCTTTCACATGTTTGGTTAGCGTCACTCCAAGATACTTTATATCATTTGTGGCTATTGTGAAGGGTGTCATTTCCCTAATTTCTTTCTCGCCCTGCTTATCCTTCGCATATAGGAAGGCTACTGATTTACTTGAGTTGATTTTATAGCCAGCCACTTTGCTGAAGTTGTTTATCAGTTGCAGGAGTTCTCTGGTGGAGGTTTTTGGGTCACTTAAGTAAACTATCATATCATCTGCAAATAGTGATAGTTTGACTTCTTCCTTTCCGATTTGTATCCCTTTGACTTCCCTCTGTTGTCGAATTGCTCTAGCTAGTACCTCAAGTACTATATTGAAGAGATATGGCGAGAGGGGGCAGCCTTGTCTAGTCCCTGATTTTAGTGGGATTGCTTCAAGTTTCTCTCTGTTTACCTTGATGTTGGCTACTGGTCTGCTGTATATTGCTTTTACTATGTTTAGATATGGGCCTTGAATTCCTGTTCTTTCTAGGACCTTTAGCATGAAAGGATGCTGAATTTTGTCAAATGCTTTTTCAGCATCCAATGAGATGACCATGTGGTTTTTTTTTCTTTGAGTTTGTTTATGTAGTGGATTACGTTGATGGATTTCCGTATATTGAACCATCCCTGCATCCCTGGGATGAAGCCAACTTGATCATGGTGAATGATCGTTTTGATGTGTTCTTGGATTCGGTTGGCAAGTATTTTGTTTAGTATTTTTGCATCGATATTCATAAGAGAAATTGGCCTGTAGTTCTCTTTCTTAGTTGGATCTTTGTGTGGTTTTGGTATCAGGGTAATTGTGGCTTTTCTTCTGAAGGCTCTTATAGGATACTGGCTTCCAGACAGCTTGGATGAGGGTCTTATAGCACACACCCACAGGGACACACCTACTCCAACAAGGCCACACCTTCTAATAGTGATACTCCCTGGGCCAGGTATGCACAAACCATCTCAGTATTGTTACAATTCTTTGTTAAATAGAAAGAACACTGCCTAAACCAGTACAACAAAACTAGAATTGCATCCCTGGTTCTGGCAATATTTTTACGTTTTTGATTCATTGCATGTAATGCCATGAGCCAAATGAGTTTGCTACTTAGATTCCTAAGGGAGAAAGTGCATGACTTTGATTTGTGGGGTTTTTGGGTTTTTTTGTTTGTTTGTTTAGTTGGTTGGTTGGTTTTGGTTTTTTTTTTTATTATGTTTTGGCTGGGGGTTGGGGCTTTCATGAAGTTTTTTCCAAGGGTGAACCCAAATTCCTTGCTACCCTTAGAAAGAGGTTCTAGAATATGTGAGTTAGCAAGAATGGTTACATTCACTGTCTCACAGGAACACTCCTTCCAGATACAGTTAGAAAAAGATGTCCAGATTCACAAACCCATAACACCTCTACAGATACCCTTTAAAAACTATTTTTTTTAATTAAAATGAACATGTATTTTAAATAAAATAAAAACCCACCTAATGATTATAATTTACTGGCTATCTGAGAATTACAATTAATTATTGTGAATCAAACATGTGCGGTGTTAAATGGTTACTTTGCAAGAAAGACTGCAAAATCCAAATTAAAACCCTAAGAAATTTAATTTGTCAAAATTTGCATAAAACGTGTGCAATGTCTTCTTGGAATTAATGAGATAGAACTCGGTGTGGTGGTGACATTAAAGGATAGCTTTATGTGTTCCCAATGCAATAAATGCACTTTTATCAATTAAATATACAGCTTTCACTATTTAGCTTGTAAGAGTTGTCATGCTAAATGACTAGAAATACATCCATTAGGTTAGATGATTTAATTTATTTTAATAAAATTTATTCTGCTTGATAGAAGCTTAAAATAACTAAGCTCATTTTACCAAACTGAATTCATTCAGAGAATATTGCTCTTAGGCTTTGCTGGAAACTTTAATCTCCTTCAAGATTTTGAGACAGACTTACAGATCCTGATACCTGAGGGGTACTGGATATGTTTTCTTCTTGAATTATTCAGTGACTATGACTATGTCAATCTGTAGATATTTTTCAAAACTCAGAAACTGCCTGCTTTAATCATCAAATATTAAAGTATGATGGAAACATCATGATAATTTATCAAAAATACTTCATGCAAATCTAAAGCTTGGATGAATTACAAAATGTTTTTAAACAAGTGATTACCATTTAAAGTTCCCCCTGTTCATCCTAATCTTTGTCAATCCTACACCACTCCAGCATGCAACTTCAAGTGCTCATGATTTTCCAAATTCTATCCAACGCTTCTATTCAAAATTTCCTTGTCTGTGCCCTATTTCTCATGTCTTTTCCTGGACAGTAGGGCATCTAGAGAATTATTCAGGTATGCCTAAATCAGCTATACCTAAATCTAGTGTTTCCTATGTTAATTTATATAGGATCCAATCCAAATGCATAGTCTAACTGCTCAATGGTTGGCTAGATCTGTGATTGTGCATTCTGTCATGTTCTAAGGGGTTGCTCTGATCTAGCTGATCAAGAATTCAAGTTCTATTTGGAGTAGGAAAAATAGGAATTTAGCATTTTTCAAGTTATAATAGGGTTTTTTCCCAAACCAGTCCAATCCAAGGACTCAGTGCTCCAAGAAATTGAAGATTTTTGGAATTAATTCTTGGCCTACTATGTCTAACACTCTGTTAAGTCTAAGCCCAGGAATATACATTATAATGATGTCTCAGTTTGTTCCTCTATCAGTGTATTTGGTGAATTTATATGCTAATTTTCCACTATCCGCAGATATAGGATCTGAATGTTCCCTTTTATAGATTATGCCCTGATACAAAGGAGGGAACGGAGCAATACAGACAACAAATTAAAGGTCACTGTCCATAATAGTTTTCATGACAAACAAAATTAGCCTCTTTACATGTTTGATGCGGACCACCGAAAAATGTAAATAAGCATCCCATGTAAATAAGGTCCTTTTGCTTATAGTTATGGAGAGACTGTTGGTTAAAACATATGAGTTTCTGATTTGCCTCATTCGACTGTCTCCAGCTTGTCAGTCTTTCCTTTTTGACATTACTTCCATGCGCCACTCCTTGGCGCCACATCGCAGATGTTAAGTTGTCTCTGGTAATTACATGCTTCAGTAGAAACTTAGCTACTGTATGCTTGGGAAAGTGTAGACACTGTTGTGAGAACATAAAAATAGAGCCTGATTCGTGCAACTTCTCAAAACCGCGCGGCTTTCAACAGAAACATTTCAAAGAGATCAACACGTTCCAAACTGAGCAACTTTCTCCTACAAATGGAAAGATTAAATATATCCAGGTTAGAGTTTTACGAAAACATCTCCTGACAGAAACTAGAAACGAGATGCATTTTGGAAATAACAGCTGGTGATTACAGGCTAAAAGGATAGCATGCAGCCATTCTGCTGGTTCTGCCCTGCATTCTCAATGCACACCACTACAGGGAAGATGTGACTATGAACTTACTTCACCGGAACAGGTCAGAGGTTCGCTACTTTGTAAATAGGCACATTCTTTGGGTTGAGATGTTTTGAGGAGGGAGAGTGGTTCCTTCAGACAGACTTTGGACTTTTCAAATGAACTCAGATAGAAAGCACAGTGTGTTTTCTTGCTCCCAGCAGAACCTGGGAATTTTTGTAAAAATTTCAAAAACCCTACACAGAGGTATGCAGTTTAGAACTTTGACATTTTCAGAGATGAGTCAAGATTCAGGTCAAATTGAGTTTGTTCCACGTCACTCTGTGTAAGCCCAGGGAAAATAGAGGAAGATTCTTTGACGTCAGGGTACAAAAATAGTCATTGTTATGTCCCCAAAAAGGCATCAGAGAAAAAACACGGGGAACAAAAGGTATAAAAGAAAACAAATAACTAAAATGGAACTCTGATAATTTAAAATCTGGAACAGCAAGACCAACTTAATATATTTGGTCTTAACTAAAACATGTTCCAGTCTATCTCATATATAAACAGCAAGATGGCTCAAAAGGTAAAAGTGCTTGACTTTAAGACTGACAACATTAGTTTAATCCATAGAATTACACAGTGTGAAGAAGGAGAGAAGCAATTCCAACTTGTTATCTGACCTACACATGAATGTCTTAGCATACATACACAAACACCATATGATTGTATATGTAAGTGACCCCAAAACGTCCACCAAAGAACTCCTAAAGCTGATAAACAACTTTAGCAAAGTGGCTAGATATAAAATTAACTCAAACGAATCAGTAGCCTTCCTCTACTCAAAGTATAAACAAGTTGAGAAAAAAAGAGAAATGACACCCTTCATACTAGTCCCAAATAATATTTCATACCTTGGTCTGACTCCAAGGAAAGCAAGTGAAAGATCTGTATGACAAGAACTTCAAGCCTCTGAAGAAAGAAATCGAAGATCTCAGAAGATAGAAAAATCTCCCATGCTCATGGATTGGCAGGATTAATATAGTAAAAATGGACTTCTTGCCGAAAGCAATCTACAGATTCAATGCAATCCCTATCAAAATCCCAAATCAATTCTTCATAGATCTAGAAAGAACAATTCTCAAATTCATCTGGAATTATTAAAAAAACCCAGGATAGCAAAAACTATTCTCCACAACAAAAGATCTCCTGGGGGAATCACCATCCCTGACCTCAAGCTCTACCACCGAGCTATAGTGATAAAAAAATAAAATAAATAAAAAAATAAAAACTGTTTGGTATTGGTATGGAGACAGGCAGGAAGATCAATGGAATAGAATTGAAGACCTAAAAAAGAACCCACACACCTACTGTCACTTGATATTTGACAAAGGAGCTAAAACATCCAGTGGAAAAAAGACAGCATTTTTACCAAATGGTCCTGGATCAACTGCAGGTCAGCATGCAGAAAAATGCAAATCAACCCATTCTTATCTCCTTGTACAAAGCTCAAGTCCAAGTAGATCAAGGACCTACACATAAAACCAGACACACTGAAGCTTATAGAGGAGAAAGTGGGGAAGAATCTTGAACGCATGGGCATAGGGGGAAAGTTCCTGAATAGAACACCAATGGCTTATGCACTAAGAACAAGAATCAATAAATGGGACCTCATAAAACTGCAAAGCTTCTGTAAGGCAAAGGACACGGTCAATAGGACAAAACAGCAAGCAACAAATTGTGAAAAGATCTTTACCAATCTTATATCCAATGTATACAAAGAACTCAAGAAGTTAGTCTCCAGAGAGTCAAATAACCCTATTAAAAATGGGGCCCAGAGCTAAGCAGGGAGTTCTCAACTGTGGAAACTCGAATGGCACCACCTGAAGAAATGTTCAACATCCTTAGTTATCAGGGAAATGCAAATCAAAACAACACTGAGATTCCACCTCACACCAGTCAAAATGGCTAAGATGAAAACTCAGGGGACAGCAGATGCTAAAGAGGATGTGGAGGAAGAGGAACACTCCTCCATTGTTGGTGGGATTGCAAGCTGGTAAAACCACTCTGCACATCAGTTTAGTGATTCCTCAGAAAATTAGACATAGTACTACCTGAGGACCCAGCTATACTACTCCTGGGCGTATACCCAGATGTTCCTACATGTAATAAGGACACATGCCCCACTATGTTCATAGCTGCCTTATTTATAATAGCCAGAAGCTGGAAAGAACCCAGATGTCCTTCATCAGAGGAATGGATACAGAAACTGTGGTATATTTATACAATGGAGTACTATCCAGCTATTAAAAACAATGAATTCATGTAATTCTTAGGCAAATGGATGGAACTAGAAAGTGTCATCCTGAGCGAGGAAACCCAATCACAAAAGAACACACATGGTATGCACACACTAATAAGTTGATGTTAGCCAAAAAGCTCAAAATAAACAAACAAGTTACAATTCACAGACCACAAGAAGCTCAAGAAGGAGGAGGACTGAAATGAGGGTGCTTTGATTCCTCTGAGAAAGAGAACAAAATACTCACAGGAGCAATAAAGGAGAAAAAGTATGGAGCAGAGACTGAAGTAAAGGCCACACAGAGACTACCCTACTTGGGGATTTATCCTATAAATAGTCACCAAACCCCTGACACTATTATGGATGACAAGAAGTGCATACCAAAAGGAGCAGTTCATGGTTGTCTCTGGAGGGACCCTGCCAGAGCCTTACACTACAGAGGCAGATGCTAGCAGCCAACCATTGGTCTGGGCGTGGGGTCCCCTATGGAGGGGTTGGAGGGTGGTCAGGAGGACCTGAAGGGGTCTACAGCCCCATGGGAAGACCAGCACTGTCGGCCACCCAGATGCCTCAGGACTCCCAGAGACTAAACCATCAACCAAGGGGTACACATGGTTCCAGCCAAAAATGTGTCAGAGGAATGCCTTGTCGGGCATCAGTGGGGGGAGTGGTCCTTGGTCAGGTGAAGGCTCAATAGATGCCCCAACAAAGGGAAATCGAGG
Organism: Apodemus agrarius; assembly: GCA_964023405.1. Taxonomy (NCBI): domain Eukaryota; kingdom Metazoa; phylum Chordata; class Mammalia; order Rodentia; family Muridae; genus Apodemus; species Apodemus agrarius. The sequence goes on along the minus strand of OZ030018.1, from coordinate 36,358,151 downwards.
TGGGGGGAGGTGGGAGTGGGATGGGTGAAAGGGCATATACTTGGAGGCAGGAGGTGGGAGGAGGGGTTGGGGTTTTTCCGGGAGGGGGAAAACAGGGAAAGGTTTTACCATTTGAAATGTAAATGAAGATTATATTCAATAAAATAGAAATAAAAATAAAAGACCATATTGGAACTTAAGTATAAAAACAGACTAGATAAGATTCAAATTCAGTTCAGATCAATTTCTTAAGCTGAACTGCATAAGGTCTGTTTTGAGGAAGTGATAGGTGCACAGTGGTCCGTGTTATTTGGAGGAAATGCCAAAAGCTGTAATATATGAGGCATAATACTGCTGAAAAACGGAACTCCGCAAAATGAGGAAAACTATACAGTTTACATTGTCAGTTTATCTTGTTGACATAATAATAATGTTTCTCTAAAATATTTATGTACCACCACCAACCATTATACTGGGATTGATGGTTTGAAAAGAAGTGAGCACACCCTGACAGGTATTACCGTGGGTTTGTTTAGTTTTAAGTAGAATGCATTGAGGAATATAGTTGTAGGAGTAAGGAAAGGAGGGTATTGGTCAATTGTAGGAGATGCAGGATTAATGTATCCTGCTAGAATTAGGAATTTTACACAGAAAATGAAAAGATCCATTAGATTTTCGAACCGGAAAGTGATACATGTAATCTAGAATTGCTTCAGGTTTTTTACAGTCTAATTAAAAACAGAACTAACTCTGAGGGTCATTGTGAAATTTTGTTAAATACAAGTGGCTTCACATATAAAACTATTAAATGTGAATAAACATGCTAAGGCATAGGAGAATTTTGTAAGTGATTAACTGTCCTTGACAAAAGGCAAATAAAACAGGAGATTAATGTAGGATGCTGTGATGGCTAATATTGATTGCAAACTTGAACTATATATGAAATCAAGTAAAATTCAAGCAACTGGGCATGCCTGTGGGGGATTTTTTGATTGGATCCTTTGAGGTTGGAAGACCCAGCCTAAATCTGGGTTAGACCCTCTGGTGGCAACCCATGTAAAATTGGGAAAAGAAAGTGTTTGTTTTTTGCATACTTGTCTTCACTCTCTCTTGCTGGAGAGCTCATCTAGTCTACGGATAAGTCTGGTACTAGAATTGACTTCTTCCCATACCAAGTGAACTCAAGACCAGCAGATCTCTGAGAATCCTCTGGATCTCCAGCACCAGACTGGAATTTCTGAGACAACCAGTGTTGTGGATTTAGTAAGCACCTAATCCTTGGCCATTTGGTCAGGAGACAGCCAGTGTTGGACTGCTTACACTACAGCTTGTACACTTAAATAAATTAAATAGGTGTTTATATGTGAAATATATATATATAGTGTGTGTGTATGTACAGTTCTCGTCCTTTTGAAAACTCTAGCTAATACAAATATCAAATTTCCTATACTGCCTAAATACATAGATATTAGACATTAATGGTGATAGCTACTAAAATGTGGGTTACAGGGGAAAAAAAAAACCAGGAAGATGTTAGTTGATCTTTATGTATACGAGAAAATGATGGTTGGCCACCAAAAAATGAAACATTCATAAGCTACTAGACATGAATATTTGAAGTACAAAATATTTGGACTTAAATTGGGTATTATTATATATACATGACAAACAAAATGAAAAGGGCAGATATTATTATTCAGAGAGAATATTTATACTAAAAAGAAAGGAGAAAGTCAGGAATAAGGCCTAACATAAGTAACATTCAGTACAAAAAGAGAAGTCATTGAAGAAAAAGGAAATAAAGTGTTTTGGACAAGAAATTGCTGACACTACAGACTGGCCAAGAGAAATAACACAATAGTGACTATTGTGCTTAATGGCAAAAATATCACATACAAGCATGTCAAGAAAGTACATGTGGATTAGTAGGAGCAAGCTAGTTTTCAGTGAATGAGAAATGATGAATTTAAGAGGTACTTATGGACAAGAACTCTTCTTCTTGATGCAGCTGAGAAGATACTTGAAAAACATGCAATTGATGTAGGCTTGGGCTAAGCAAGGCAAGATTAGACAGTGTCATTAGAGTCCTGGCTACAAAATAGAATCAAGACATCCCCCAAGGAGATAGTGAGCCTTAAAAAATGTGTGGGTTTCCATGAGGAGAAAAAAAGGGGGGGTGTATTTTTAAGTTGTTGAAAACTTAGAGACACTTTCTGACGGTCTTTGCGAGTCCAGATGCTAGCATTTATTTAGGGAAGGCCTTAACCATGGGATCAACTCACAAGGTAGTGCTGAGTTCTTGTCTAAGACAGGTACTGTTTCCAAGAAAGCTGGTTGTTGCAAGAATTTAGTGTCTGATAGCAATAAAACAGAGGTCCTTACTCTATTTCTGACTATCATCCATGTACTACTGCAGTGTCTAGAAGCCATCTGCTGCCTGACATCTTGCCCAACTATATAATGGCAATCTGAAGATTTCTGCTGCTTCAGATAGTGAACATTAGAGAGGTTTAGGCATCTTTTCATGGCTCTCGTGATTTGATCAGGCCCTCTCAGAATGATGTTCCTTGTCACTAACTCAAAGTATCAAGATTTGCAACCATAGTCCAATGAGTACAGCCTTCCACTTTTGTGATATAAGGCAACTTAACCCAGAAGTTGCATCCATTCTATCTACATTCACTAAAGAAGCGAATTATGAAGGCGCTGTGCTCTAGAGGGTGGAAAATTTTAAGGGCTCTCATGCATATATTTTGATCACATTATTTCCCATCCTTCAACTTTTCTTTGCTCCTTCCCATATATATATATATATATATATATATATATATATATATATATATATATGGGTGTGTTTGTACATGTGCGTGTGCGTAGGCATAGGTGTAGGTGTATATATACATATATGCATACGCATATAAACATATACCTGTGTGTATATACATGTGTCTATGTGTAAAAGTAACATTTATTCACCAGATGTAACTGTCATCTCAAAGTCTTACTGCTGAATAAGCTCATCCTTTTCTAGTTCTTGCTAAACTCTGGCAGACTATTCCAAGTCAGCTGTTTAGGCTTAAACTCCTCTCCAAGCTGACTGATTCAATCTGTCTCCTATCAGCTTCTCACTGAATCTCTCTGCTTGGCCTCAAACTAACTCTAAAAATTTGTTCTAATCTTCTCGCTCCTTCTTACGCTCTGGCTTCAATGTCCTCTGATGACCTGCCCTGAACTCAGGAACAAACTTCACTCTACTACACTGCACTCACTGGATGGATTGACGCTG
>OZ030018.1:36279886-36352386 GCA_964023405.1 Apodemus agrarius | reverse complement strand
TTTTACTTAAGCATACCAATGTATAAATAGAATATACCTTGTTACCTGGTATCTAATCTGATACTCTTTACAGTAGCTTACTTTCATATTTCTTATTAGCAGATTTAAAATAAAAATCTTATCCATAAAATGTTCTTGCGCCATAAAGGTTATGGCTGATTTAAATCTTGGTCTCGATGCTTTCTCTTATTTTAGTTAATGAAGAAGCCGAGTGACACACTACTCTCGAAAAATAATACATGCCACCCTCATTTCTCAGTTGCTCCCTCAAAGTGCAGCTTGTACAGATATATACTCATCTGTTTGGAAAGAAAATTCTTGGGCAGGAAAGAAACACACTATTTCAGTGCCATCGATATGAGAACAGGGAACAATTCTAGAACTGTTGAATTATTATGTATTGATCTAATTGCTGTTTCCCCTAGTGTTTCTCTGCTTCCCTGTTGAGAAGCCAATGTTTGGGGTTTCTGCCTGCATGTCTGGGGCCAGAAACTCATTATGACAGCAGCCCTGCAAAGCAGGGCCGGGAACGAAACTGTGAAATTGTGATTCCTCCAGCCGAATGTGGGAGGGATATGTGCTGCGAGTTTTGAATAGATTGAACCACACAATCACAGCATATAATTAGAACCCGGAGGTTCAGTATGTGAGTGCGTGTGTGGGGGGGTGTGTTTATGTGTGTGTGTGTTTGTGTGTGTGTGTGTGTCTATATTATGCAAGAATATAGAGGATTATATAATGATTAATCAGAGGATTAATCATTAAACTAACCCTTTCTTTGCCTAAGCAGATGTTTTAACATCTGCATTGCACTAATAGTTTGTGTGTCTTTTTTGTCTTTCTTTCTTTTTCTTTCTTTTTTCTTTGCACCCCAGATTTTATTCCTCACCCCGCCCATCCTCCAACTGTTCCACATCCTATACCTCCTCCCCAGACCCTGTCTCCACAAGTATGTCTCCATCCTCCACTTCTCACCCAACAAGACTTCTAAACTCCCTGGGGTCACCAGTCTCTTGAGGGGTAGCTGCATCTTCTCTGGTTGAACACAGACCTGGCACTCCTCTGCTGTATATGTGTCGGGGGCCTCATATCAGCTGGCCTATGATGCCTGTTTAGTGGTCCAGTGTCTGAGACATCTCAGAGGTTCAGGTTAACTGAGACTGCTGGTCCTCCTACAGGGTCTCCATCCTCCTCAGCTTCTTTCATCCATTCCCTAATTCAACCACAGGGGTCAGCAGCTTCTGTCTATTGGTTGGGTGCAAATATCTGCATCTGACTCTTTCAGCTGCTTGTTGGGTCTTGGGGAGTGCAGCCATGATAGGCCCCTGTGATGGTTTGTATATGCTTTTCCCAGGGAGTGGCACTATTAGGAGGTGTGGCCTTGTTGGAGTGGGTGTGTCACTGTGGGTGTGGGCTTAAGACCTTCACCCTAGTTGCCTGGAAGTCAGTCTTCTACTAGCAGCCTTCAGATGAAGATGTAGTACTCTCAGCTTCTCTTGTACCATGCCTGCCTGGATGTTGCCATGGTTCTGCCTTGATGAAAATGGACTGAACCTCTGAGCCTGTAAGCCAACCCCAATTAAATGTTGTCTTTTATAAAACTTGTATTGGTCATGGTGTCTGTTCACAGCAGTAAAACTCTAAGACAGCCCCTTTTGTGAGCACTCCGTAGCCTCAATAATAGTGTCAGTCCTTGGGACCTCCCCTTGAGCTGGATCCCACGTTTGTCCTGTGCCTGGACCCTCTTTTCCTCAGGCTCCTCTTCATTTCCATCCCTGCAGTTCTTTCAGATGGAAACATATACGGGCCAGAGTTTTGACTGTGGGATGGCTACTCCATCTCTCACTTGATGCCCTGGCTTCCTGCTGGAGGTGGGTACTGTAAGTTCCCTCTCCCTACTGTCAAGCATTTCATATAAGGTTCCTCCCTTTGAGTCCTGAGAGTCTTTCACCGCCCAGATCTCTGATGCATTCTGGGGGTTACTCCCTACTTCCTATTTCCTGAGATTGCTTGTTTCCATTCTTTCTGCTGTCTCTGAGGGCTTCAGTCCATTTCCCTCACCCAATACCAGATTAGGTTCCCCTCTCTGCCCCCACCCCCTGTCCATGTTCCCTCCCAGGTCCCTCCTTCTCTCCCTACTTGTGATTGCTTTCTTCTCCCTCCCAAGTTGGATTGAGTTGTCCTCAATTGGGCCCTTCAGCTTGTTGACCTGTTCTATGGACTGTCTCTTGGGTATTCTGTACTTTTGGGTGGGGCGCTAATTTCCACTTATTAGTGAGTACATACCATGAATGTCCTTTTGGGTCCAAGTTACCTCACTCAGGATGATATTTTCTAGTTCCATCCATTTGCCTGCAAAACTCAGGATGTCCTCATTCTTAATAGCTGAGTACTATTCCATTGTGTAAATGAACCACATTTTCTGTATCCATTCTTCTGTCGTGGGTCATCTTGGTTGATTCCAGCTTCTGGCTATCACAAATACGGCCACAATGAACACAGTGGAACATGTGTTCCTATGACATGATGGGGCATCTTTTGTGTATATTCCCATGAGTGGTATTTCTGAGTCTGCCGGTAGAACTATTTCCAATTGTCTGAGGAACCTCCAGATTGATTTCCAGAGTGGTTGTGCCAGTTTGCAATCCCAACAGCAATGGAGGAGTGTTCCTCTTTCTGCACATCCTCACCAACATGTGTTGTCTTTTAACTACTCATCTTACTTGCCTTTTGAAAGAGTATAAAGGGAGAAATAATGATGGAACTTGTTTGCTAGAATTTTCTCAATTTCATGGTAATTCATATCCTTTGACTATTCTCACTTCAGACAGACTTGAAACTCAAACATTAAAATCAGGTACATGCCTTTATACTTCGATTTTTCTGTGAAAAGATGACAGGGAAATGTGATACCTGACTTTACACCATGGCATTCTTGTTATTTCTATTGATGGAATAGTGGAGAATGATTTTACTTGATTTAGGGAATCATTTTACTGTGGGCTTCAAATCCTATAAAAGAGTTTGGCTAACTCCTTTGTTAAGCCACCTGTTTCTGGAAGTGAAGACAGGTTAGGAAAATTAATCTAAGCAAGGAAAAATAACACACGCAAAATATTCATTAATGATAAATGGTGGGGTTCTATAATAACATGGAATAGCACTTTACAACACCAATATGAGAAAGGAACCATGTTGCTGAACTACTGACTCTAACAATAGCCAAATCCTGTCTAGAGATGTATGTACATAGGGCCAGAGAGCTGACTTAGCAGTTAAGATGGCTCACTGCTGTTGCAGGAGACTGGCATTCAGTTTTCAGCTCTCATGTGGCAACTAGAAACCATCTATAAATCCCGTTCCAGGATATCCTACCCTCTCTTCAGACTTCTACAGGTGCTATCCTCAGGTGGTGAATATAAATATATAGGGGAAGCACCTGGGCATTAGATTAAAAATAAATATTTTTTAAAGAAATAACTATGTAAAGGGGAAATTTGAGTCTAATTTGTGACGAGTTGTTAGACTTTGGATCATATTGGCTGAATTTTATTTTTATTTAGTAGACTATATTAACAAGATCAATTTCTTTAAAGCAGGAATTTCCATTGGAGTAACAGAATCACTAGTTGATTCTCAACATTCATGATATCATTCTGACATTTGAATTGGAAACATGGACTCCAAAACAAAGATAACCTCACTGAGCCTCCAATAGAAGAACTAGTATGGGCATGTGACTAAGTCCTGGCTGGTGTGCCATGAACCAGGATGTGACAACTCTGTGGAAATGAACTCAGCTCAAAAAGCAGCTATGCCGTGATTATCCCTCTTCTTCTAAGTTCTGCTGCCCAAACTCTGGAAGCCAGATTACACAAGGGCCACATTCTAGAGGTGACATCACCTTGTGAACTGTAAGAAGTCTGGGTCCTTGGTGATGGCAGGAAATGCTGTACTCCCAGACAGGGAGCTAAAGTGTATTTTCTTCAAAGCCTAATCTATCCTAGAAAGTGGCTCTATGCATCCTTGTCATGGTCTTTTGCTTCATTTTTCTACACATACTTGACACTGAGTATACATATATATACACATATGCATACGCATATGCATACCCACATGCACATGCACATGCATATAAATATAGAGAGTATACATATACTCAGTGTGGACCCAAATCACATGAGCTGACGCACTTTTCCTGGGGAAAGGACGTTTTACTTTGGAGCTGTTCACTGCCTTTTGAACCTACCTCCTGTCCCTCTGCTTCTGCTGTATTTTACTTTACAACACAAGGTCATCCTTGAGTCTTTACTTATGTGAACTTTATATTTTGCCTTTTTGCATTTCTAAACATCTGTATGCATGTCCTTTACAATACTTTAAGTATATTGCCTTGAATGATAGTTTCTGAAACAGAATGGAAGAAATTTGAAGACAAGATTTATGTTTTATTGTATTTTATGCCTCCTATAAACCCTGTAAAACATTCACATGTGGTAAATGTTTCATACGTTTTATTTTACTTGACTTATTTGAAATAGTTGAGGCAGTTTGAATTTATAATTATGTTTCTGATTTCACATATAATATTTCTTGTAAACTGGAAAAGCTTAGGTTCTATTTGTAGCCTTTTTAGAAATGTTTGCACATACTGCAAATATCAAGCCTTCCTCTATTATTATTAAACATTAGAACTCAAGTCGTGTTGTTTAAAAGAAAAAGAAAGATGCTAAGTCGCAATGAATACAAAAAAAGCCTAAGTTTTATAGAAAAAAAGAAAGTGCTAAATTAGTGTAACTGAGTGGGTGAGGGGTGGAGTATGGTTACATGGTAGGTGTGGGCTTACAGTTGAATTGGGTTCTTTTGCATGACACGATGCTTTAGACTTATTTTGTGTTCTTAGTGAAGTGGCAACATTTTAGACTGCCTTAGTGGGTCCCCACCCTCGCACAGAAAAGAGAGCTAATGTTGTTAGCAAATGAGTGTGGCTGAACCTTTAGACAGAAGTGAAAAGCTGCATGCAGAGCCCAACACAATGCTGATGATCGCACCACACACCCAGCAATGTTGCTATGGTTCAGAACTGGAAGTGTCATATTTTGTCTTACAACCATCCTAGTGTGTGTACATGTGTACATCTATGGTTTTGAAGTTTTGATTGTGAGTTATATTTATGTGCTGAAACCCTCGTTCTCTAGCAAGGCTGACCGCAGCACTCTCTAAGTCTCAGATACACTGTGCCTGCAGTTTTCCTTGGTGGATGTACCATGGTCTTGGCATCTCCAAGATCCTGGAGTTTCCTTTGCTGAGTTTCACTCTCTCAGGTCCACCCAAAAGCCTTCCAAGGCATCCCTGCAGAGAACACAAAACTACCACACATTTGCTTACTTCCGCAGTTGTCAGAAACAATGGCACAAGAGACCACACACACCCACAATCCTACACATCTCATGTATGCAGATGTAATACCATATGAATAACAGTGCCAAGTTCTGTTTATGTAAACTTATGGATACATAAATATACACATGTACAGACAAAACATAAATATGCATCTGTTCACATGCATAAACCTGCACATATATAAATGTGCTAGTTTACAGAAACTAATAAATTTACACATTGTACATACACATAAATATACACATGCATAAAGCAGTTCCAAAGGCCTAAACATCACATGATCAAGTATATGACAGCATCAGCCCTTATTCTCCATACTAATAGTCTTTATTTTTCTTGTCCACTCCAAATATCTACCAAGATACAACTTAATGTAGGGATGGTTTTTTTTTTATGATAGTTAGATGGGATAGTTGGTGGTGGGGAAAGTGGGTGGAGTAGCTGATCACATTCAAAGTTAGAAAGCAGAGGCTGACTACATATTCAAACACAGTTATGAACTATCCTTCAAATTAGCTCAATAAACAAGGTAAATATGACGAAAGAGAAGACAATAGCAAGATGGAGCAGGATAATGTGGAGACTTAGAAGCCTTTCATGGATACAAATAACACTGTGTTAAGTTCAAAATACTATACTGGGCAGAGATATCAGTAGATGAAAACAAAAAAATAAATATAGCCTTGGATACTCACCCATGATATTTTACCCTAGCAAATAAAATAGCAAGTGATGCTGTCTAGAATATATATATGGATATACATATAAATATATATATATACATATATATTCATGGAAAATATGAAACAAAACTAAAATCTTCTACTAGGAAGATTTTATTAACAAAATATATTAACAAAGACTTGGAGCTCAGACACATAGAAATGACTTCCTCCTTTAGCAATTACAGGGTACACATATCCAGCTGCTCCCATTGGATCCCTTTGTTCCAATTAAGCTGAGAGAAGGTCAGCATTCAGGTACATGTGAGTCTACTAAATGAGTCTCTCCCCAGTCCTAGCCACACACACCCTCCCCTAACTGCAACGGGAGACCTCAATATCAGGCTCTGTATTTTAGAAATCTCCCATCCCACTGCAGGTTATAAAACACACTTTAAGTGTGTTCCACACATGGTTTGATGGAGATGTTTTCTCTTCTAAAATGCAGTCGGTAATTCCCAGGAAAATGTCTCAACCAAAACAAGTAAAGCTTAACTTCCATGTCTGCTCTTAATAACAGGAACAGATGAAGAGGCATTTGGAACCAGTTTCAACTGCTTTTCTAGCTCTAGCTTTTAGTAAATTCTAAATATTTTTAAGTAACTGATTTTCCTGAGTGACCGATTCATTTTAACAAACATATGAGCTCAGATAAGACCCTGTATTGTATTTAACTTAATTTGTGTGTGTGGCGGGGGGGGGGGTGGGAGAAGCTAGGTTGTATGTCTTCTTTGTCAGGCTTGTATGGCCAGGCATTTGCTATGTAGCCCAAGATATCCCTGAAATTGTGGTAATCCTTTGCTAGAATTAGAAGTATGGCCCACCAGACTTAGCTTTTATTTCTGTATCATGATTTTGAAAGATTTTAAAAGAGGGAGTAGTTGAGTCTCATTAGAGGTATACCAAAACAAACAAACAACAAATAACACTGACAACAACCACACTATAAAGCTAAAGGGGAATAGCAAAGTGTGGCGTTGTGATATGTACATACACTGATCTGGGCATAATTCCCTCATCCATAGGGACACTACAACCCTCATTTTTTCTCACATTTGACTATTCTCTGGCCTTCTGTCCTGACTCCAGCTCTCTAAGTTTTTTAGTTTCCTAAGTTATAGAAGCACCCTGACCCCTTGATGCTGCATCCCTTTGTACTTTCTTCACACCATGGTTGGGTTGATGCAAATGGGCTCCTGAAGAGCCATAGCAGGAGGGGTAGTTGCCATGGAAACTATCTTTTGACTAGATATTGGATCTTTTACTGCCATCCTCTAACAAAAAAAGGCCAATGATGTAATCTACCATGACTAGTTCATGATGGTCTTCCATCAAAAACCGAAAGGGACATAGTTCAGAGAGTTTCTGGATAGCTCAACACATGGAGATGCCTGCAGGGTGACAGTGCAGAGAGTACATGTGCAATCAGTGCCTTTCCAGGGCCTGCTTATACATCTTTTCCATCTGCCTATTCCTTTATATTCTTTATCACAACCTTTATATATATAGTATGCTAGCAAACATATGTGCCCTCATCAGGTCGGTGACTCACTGAGCACCTTAATTCAGCTCAAAGAAGAAACCAGAGATGTCCTTGGCTTATAGCCAATTGGTGAAGCATTTGTAACCATTTGTAACTGTTACCCGAGGTAATAAAATTAAGGTTTTATTTCCTAAACCAAGTTATTAAAATATAAATTTATATCTATTTTTTAGTTATAAAATAGGTAAAATTATATCTATCACAGTTAAACTTTTTCCCCAAATTTGTATTAAAATAAGATAATATGCCTCCAGAATCATCATGCAATTTGTACTTATGACCAAAACATGAATTTAAAAGCATGGGCCAGCTAAGCAGTGGTTGCACATGCCTTTAATCCCAGCACTTGGGAGACAGAGGGAGGGAGATTTCTGAGTTCAAGGACAGCCTGGTCTACAGAGTGAGTTCCGGGACAGCCAGGGCTTTACAGAGAAACTCTATCTTGAAAAACCAAAATAAATCAACAAATAAGTAAGTGAGTAAATAAATAAATAAATAAATAAATAAATAAAAGCATGAGCAGTAATTTGAGGAATATGTATTAATAATCTGACAACTTGTAGATAAATAAACTGGGAACACTCTCAGGAAGAACGTGATCATTTCTATCAAAACCATGAATCCCATCCTTAGAAGGACAATCAAAGCTGCTCAATGGAAAAAGAAAACTCACAGCAAAACAACAAATCAGAAATCTCAAATGTGGATACAAAGGGATGCGAGTTGAGAGGATGACAAGTAAGGAGAGAGGGGTTGAGGAGGGTGAATATGTTCAAAATACATTCTACAAAATTCATAGAGGATAATAACAGTATTTTAAAACATTAAAATATGTCTGACTAATAACCCTACTATTCTTAGGAAAAGACCATTGCTACAATAAAATTTCTATTACAAAGGTTTGTTGACTGTCTATTAATATATTCATAATGCACAAGACAGCAATGTGAATAATCAAGAAAATCATTCAATAATCTTTGGGGTCGTAGTCAGTCGTAGAGCACAAGGTCCAGGCACTAAAAACAAATAGTACAGTGTTAATTAGCTGTCTTGTTACTCAAGGTAACAGATTTTCCAAACTTGTCCATTTAACAACATTATATTTAGAAATAGCCATTTCACCAATAAGCTTTGGTGTTTTACACATTGTGGTTAGGTGTCCAGGGGTGCATACAGTTCCATGCTCAGCCCTGCTATCTTTCTTATTACATTTCCTGACTCCCCATTCACAGCATATCAGAGACAAAAACATACAGTAGTCAAACAGATGTGAGTTTCTGTGCTTCTTTCTTCTCTTAACATGACACCTATTATTTCATCCATTGTTTTTTCTTAAGGCTCAGTAATGCTCCATTGTGTATACATGTGACCCTGCCCCATTACTAGGTTACAAATTAATACTGTTGCACCTGGTTTTTACAAGTGTGCTTGAGTTATGAGGCACACACAAACATGCACACACACTACATATATATTATGTTATATGATATAATAATATTTAATGTAACAATATATAACATAAAATATAATATATAACCTATAACACATAATATATAGCACATATAATATATAGTATATATAATACATTCAAAGGAAAGGAGACCAACAATTTCAAGGGACATGGGAGTCATGAAAAAAGAAAACATAATAATAATGAGGATGAGTATCATAATTGTCTTAGGATTTTACTGCTGTGAACAGACACCGTGACCAAGGCAACTCTTATAAGGACAGCATTTAGTTGGGGATGGCTTACAGGCTCAGAGGTTCAGTGCAGTATCATCAAGGCAGGAGCATGGCAACATCAAGGCAGGCAGAGCTGAGTGTTCTACATCTTCATCTGAAGGTTGCTAGAAGACTGACTTCTAGGCACTTAGGATGAATGTCTTAAAGCCCATGACAATCGTGACATGCCTACTCCAACAAGTCCATATCTCCTAATAGTGCCATTCCCCAGGTCAAGCATATACAAGCCATCACATTGATGATGATGATGATGTTGATGATGAGGACGACAACAATGAAGACAACTGTAAAAATGACAACAAAGATGTTGGGTTTGGCAAGAGATGTCCACTGGTACAACAGTTCCATGAATACCAATGGGAGTAAGTAATCACTTTCTGCTTAGATTTAAGACCTTTACTAAATGAAATCATTAACTTGTAGCATTATGAAGCCAAGAACCTATGACTAGATAGATGAAAAACCCTATGAGAGAACCTGCTATAATTATTCTGTGAAATTGGTATAGTATAGTATTAAACTGACTCCTAGGGATTCACCATTACATTCACATACCATTGGATCTCTGAACCCATAGCAGAGAAGCTTCTATTTGCAGTATACCGAGATTAATCCAAAAATCCACATCTGGTCAATGTGCAGAGAATAAGAGGATTAAAAGTGCTTAGCCCTAAATGGAACTTGGGCACTCTGCCCCCTCCTTCAGAAGCTCACAGATCACAGCAGAAGAGAGGGTGGAAAGACTTAAAGAACCAAAGACAGTAGATAACGGTAAGGAAATAGTGTCTTCTGGACACGGCAGGTCAGCTGAAGATAAGAACTCACAAAGGTGGTAACAGAAGGAACAAAATGTGTGCAAGCCCTTATGCTCGAGTGAAAAAGGGAGTTAGGGACTAAGTTTCACCCTTAGTCAACTAGCTTTGGGCAATTTTTAACTAACACTGAATCCATTTTCTGTGAGAGTATATGTTCCAGTGGAATGCCACACACCCAAGAAAACTGGGTCACCACAAATTGGTCTGCACTGGGGGAAAATAAAGGATGGGAAGTTCGATGGTAGGGATGAGGTGTGGATCTGGGCAGATTTGTAGGAGAAGGATGAATACGATCAGAACGTTTTTGTGTGAAATTCTCAATGAACCTTATACATCACAGAATCTTTACCTATTGTAGGACCTAGAGACCCCCAACTCCTTGATCCTCGCTGTGGCTCTGATGCCATGAACTGTGGGAATTAGAGAAAACACGTGTTCCTGTGCCCCTCCTGCTGGTCATCCCATGGCCTTCTTCAGCATTTTCTGTGTTCATGTGTGCAAGCCACTCAGCCACCTACTGCTTCCTTCTTTTCCCTACAGAGTCAAGATGTTGTCACTACAGAGGCTTCATGACACTTGATAACTTGTTCCCTTTTGTTTATATTTTAGGACGTAAATAGCTGTGACCTAAATTTGCTATAAATATCGGCTGTGAATTTTTCCCGTTTACTTGTCACCATCGTCCCAGAGCGCTCTCTGATGTACTACTTTTAGAACCATATTTATCTGCAGATACAGATGTAGATAGAGGTGCGAGTACAATTGTAAGTACAGGTACAGGCACAAATATAAATACATGTCAGCATGCATCGATATACATGGAAAATAACAGAACAAGTATTAAAATGTTACTGCGCTGATGGGATTAGGAGTGATTTTTCTTCGTTTGATTTAGTTGGTTGATTTTTTTAAGTCACCATGATACATACCAAAGCCAGAGGTGGTCTTTGAGAGTGTATGAAACCATCTGTCAGCTTGTGATGGATGTGCACCCATGGCCGATCTTCAGGATCCCACAAGCATAAATCGCAGTCACATCAATCTAAATTCATTCCTTCACTTTAGGGATGAAACATAGTTCACTATTCATTACCTCCAAACACTGTAGGACTTTCTTTGTTTTGGGGTGTGTGTGTGTGTGTGTGTGTGTGTGTGTGTGTGTCTGCTACATGAGTATTTATTTGTGGGGGCAGGCAGGTGCACTCTCCCTTTGTATTAATGTTTGAAGGTCACACATTCCAAGTGATTGTCTTCCTCTATTTACTCCTGACCGTACGTTTTGAGGCAGAGTCTCTCGCTGTTTGAAGTTGACTGGTTGAAATGTCCTAGGAGTCATATATAAGCAGCTCCCTTACCCAGTACAGGGGTTACAGCTGTGCACTGCGCCATCTGGCTTTTGTAATTGTGCTTGGGTTTTGCACTCAGGTTCCCATGTTTGCAGCAGGCACTTTACACTGACCCTGCTCCCCCACTCAAAACCCTGTGCTTTGTTTATTTATTTGTTTTTTGGCAATTTTAGTCTATTAACTTTTACCTCCCATATAAAATGAAGCCAGTAATAGTTTTATTATTCATCTTTAGTCCTTCATCATAAACATATCTAATAATTAATCCTAGAGTTGTATTGTTGAAACTCAAAATGATCTTGTTTGCCTATTGAGTATATAGGTCCATGAGAGGAATCTGCTGATCATGACTTTGGATGCTGTCTAACTTTTTTCTATTGTAAAATACCATGTCCTAAGCAATTTATAAAAGAAAGCATTTCGCTTGGGGATCATGGTTCCAGAAGGTTAGAGTCTATGAATATGACAGCAAGCAGACAGGCACGGCTCTGGAGCAGTAGCTGAGGGAACTTAGACCTGACTCAAAAGCACGAGGCAGAGAGAGATAACTGAGAATGGCATAGATTTTTGAAACCACAAAGTCCACTCCCAATGACATACTTCCCCCAACAAGACCAAACCCCTCAAATAGTTCTACTAACTGGAGAGCAAGCATTCAAACATAAAAAACGTAAAGGGGCAGTTCTCCTCCAAACCCCCACAGATACTGATAGCAATATTGAACTGGAGAAAATGCTTAAAATGCACATTTCCAGTTAGGCTTCCTTTTCTTTCCTTTTAAAAAAAAATTACATATTTTCTTTATTTACATTTCAAATGTTATGCCCTTTCCTCGTTTCCCCTCCAAATCCACACTATTCCATCTCCCCTCCCCCTGCTCGCTAACCCACTCACTCCTGCTTCCCTGTCCTGGCATTCCCCTTCACTGGGGCATCAAGCTTTCTCAGGACCAAGGGCCTCTCCTCTCATCGATGTCCAACAAATCCATCTTCTGCTTCATATGCAGCTGGAGCCATGGGTCCCTCCATGTGTACTCTTTGGTTGGTAGTTTAGTCCCTGGGAGCTCTGGGGTTACTGGGTGGTTCATATTGCTATTCCTCCTATGGAACTGCAAACCCCTTCAGCTCCTTGGGTCCTTTCTATAGCTCCTCCATTGGGGACTCTGAGCTCAGTCTATTGGTTTGCTGTGAGCAATCACTTCTGTATTTGTCAGGCACTGGCAGAGCCTCTCAGAAGACAGCTTTATCAGGCTTTGGTCAGCAAGCACTTATTGGCATCCACATTAGTGTCTGTGTTTGGTAACTCTATGTGGGACAGATCCCTAGGTGGGGCAGTCGCTGGATGGCCTTTTCTTTCAGTCTCTGCTCCACATTTTGTCTCTATCTCTTCCCATAAGAATTTTGTTCCCCCTTCTAAGAAGGACTGAAATATCTAACCTTTGGTCTTCCTTCTTCTTGAGCTTCATGTGGTCTGTGAATTATATCTTGGGTATTCCAAGTTTCTGGGCTAATATATACTTATCAGTGAGTGCATACCATGGGTGTTCTTTTGTGATTGGGTTACCTTACTCAGGATGTTATTTTCTAGTTCCATCCATTTGCCTAAGAATTTCATGAATTTATTGTTTTTAATAGATGAGTACTACTCCATTGTGTCAATGTACCACATTTTCTGTATCCATCCCTCTATTGAGGGATATCTGGATTCTTTCTAGTTTCTGGTTATTATAAATAAGGCTGCTATGAACATAGTGGAACATGTGTCCTTATTACATGTTGGAGCATCTTCTGGGCATATTTGGCTCCCTTTTCATCACAAAACAATAACCACAGATTCTCAGATCTACACTAGTATGTGAAATATAAGTTTGCATACTATTCTAGACTTCACTTTCTATTAAGTAAAACTGTATATTTAAATCTTTAAGTTCACTGTAAATGGTTGCTTCCTTCTCTGTAATAGAGATCCAAATAGTAAAAAATAGCAACCTAAAAGTCAATGATAGCTTGGAAAGAAGCTCTGTAGATGAAAAAAAAAAAGTTTGGAGAAATCTTCTTCTCTGTCTACATGGATATTTCCAATATGCAGAATTTGGTCTAATACTGAGTTTTCTCCTGGGATCGTTTATTTGTAAGAATTATCTTATTCATACTTCTCAAGCAAAAAGACCAGTTAAAGTAATTTTATGAATAACATTCTATTAGAATTGTTTTACAAAAAGCTTCACTTGAAATCATCTAATCATTTCATCTTTAACTATATCAAAAGGCTTCTGGTACAGGGAATTAAAATCAGTGGTAGACTAGAGTTGGCTTCTACTTGTCTGAGAGGGATAATTGTGTTTATCTTTCCTGACTTTCCAGTTAGTGATAGGAGGTAGCTTGAAGTGGAAACTTGAGGGTTCTTTGGAAAGCCGGTTGGATGGTGTCTTGCTGGGGCAAACACGTGAAGGAGTGTTTCATTAAAGTGGACACAGGCGTAAAAGGCTAAGGCACACTCATGAGGGGACGTTTCCCTGAAGCAGACACAGAAGAGAGGATATTCTGCTAAAGCAAGCATGCATATGAAAGGAAACAAGATGAAGGAATCGTTGCTAATAACACTCATGTATTGGTCCACCTTACATTGCGTAATTGAGCTGCATTTGTCAGGACTCCATAGAAAGAAACAGACCAAAAAACATTATGCTGGCAAGAAGTCTTGCCACTTCTGCTGATTGGTTCAGGGGCTGAAGCAAGGCACACATGGAGGACCTGCAATGTTTGGAAGGTATAAATAAGACTCAGTAGAGTGACAGGGGCAGAACTTGGCTTGCTGGTATACCTAACCATGCAACACTTATGGGTCTCACATCTTCTCTGATCTTTGCTTCCATGAGAGAGGCACAGCCAAGAACTTCTCCTGGTGTTCCTGCTGGTCTTGCCTGCTAACTCAAGCTGTGGCTGACGCTTGGCTGTCTCTGCTAGGTCCTGTCACTGCTGTTGATAACTGACTCTACCAAACTGGACTGCTGGTATATCCATGATGTGTTTGCAAGTAGATCAAGCTGCTCCTGCCTGCTGATCCATGAATTGAACTGCTGTTTTCCAGACAACACAGACAGGAGTTGCTCCAAAGAACCACAATCCACATATCAAATGATGTCCAAGAAGAAGGAAGGAGTGGCCCCTGATTCTGGAAAGGTGTAGGGAAATACCAGAACAGGGAAGAGGGAAGGGGTGGATCAGGGAACAGGGGGAGGGAAGAGGGCTTATGGGACTTTCAGGGAGGGGGGAGCCAGGAAAGGGGGAAATCATATGAAATGTAAATAAAGAATATATCGAATAAAAAATAGGAAAAAATAAATAAAGAGGTCTACTTCCCCATATCCTTTTTTTCCCACTACCTCTGGTAGGTGGTGGGCTACAAGGGAGGTTAAAGTATTTAATAAATATTAAAAATAAGGTTTGAGAAATTTAAAGTTAGAGTAGGTAGGTAAAAATCAGTTTTGGTAGTAGTATTAATGCCATGAAAACTAGAAATGACTATTATTAGTCATAGGAAGTGTTTTAAATATTTATTAGTATAACATCAATTGTAATTATTTCTAACTTTAAAATCTCAAAGAGCCTCAAACCCTGTGTTTTGTAGTGTGAGTACTCAAACTCAACTTCTTGTACTCCATAAAACACCTCTTAGTTTTTTCAAGCATCTTTCAGCTTTCAGACAAATATTTTTATGGAAAAAAAATCTCAAAAACCTACTTAGGAGCGATAAAGTCAAGAATCTGACTCTCCTGGTTTTCCTTCTGTGTTCTTTTTTGTGTCCTGGAGAAGCCAATCTCACAACCTTTTAATCAAAAAGGATACAGTGCTAAAAGACATAGGACAAGCAACAAGGTGAGTCTGTTGCTTAGAGATAATCCATTCATTGCTGAAAGCACAATGCATGTTCTTTCCTCTGAAAGCATTGCCCCGGTTTACAGTTCTTCTATACTGTTGTGGATACTAATTAATTTACAACTTAATGGCTTAACATTAACCACTTAATCAACAGAAGACTTCTTAACAATGATCAAGTCCTTACTGAAGCATCCTCATCTCTATCATTAATCAAATTTGGTTGTTGTTGCTAAAAAAACAAAAACAAAAACAAAAACAAAAACAAAAAAAACTATCAGAACCTACAGTAAACACTTCTATTTTCTCTTGGTTTTAAAGGCATCTCTAAGACACAAAACTGATAAACCCTGAACAAACATCCTTTTCATTTTTAGTTTTTTCTCACTTAAACTGAATCATGTGTGGCAACCAGCATGTGGATATTACAAAGACCTTTATATGTAAATGGGGTAGCACTAAGATGAAAAGAGAGAAAAAATGTGTTCAATGGTACTTTCCTGTTTATTAATTTGTTGTGATTTATAATTCTTCCACATACATTGATCCCTTGATTTCTAATGATATCTTCAATTTAATACATGTTTATTAGATGCCTATCATATGTTGGACTCCAATTTGGGGATGTAGAGAAAAGGAAAACTATTTCTGAAGGTCCAGTAATTGAGTTTAAGAAATAACCAATGGCCTCGTTGCTATGGAAGGACTGCATCTTTATCATGAGTGTGTGCTTAATTATGAATGGAACCAGAGCCAGATCACCAAAGTGTTATGTGCCACGTGGGGTTTGCCTGCCAAGGTGGAATTAAACCCAGAAGCTTGTGTGCACTACACAAGAATCCTACCATTGAGCCATATTCCTGGCCCTTAAATTGAAGTATTTTGTTTGTTTGTTTATTTGCTTTTCACCAGTAAGTATAAACCATGTATTGGTATCAATTAGGAATTCATACTGTTTCTATACCAGGGAGGATAGGTGGAAATTTGAGATGAGTAAAGATCATCTACTTATGCAGATATAATCTCTCAGGTAATAAAACCTGTCCCAAAAGAGCCCATCAGAACAGTGATGTTTGCTGACAGCCTGTCTAAGGATGGTGCCTCAGCTCCCATGTGTTAATCTTCCCTAGTTGACAGGATTCCCCTGGAGGAGTGCACGACAATTGAATTCTTCTTTGGAGGATCTATCTTTAGCAGATAAGGGAACTCCAGACATTTGCTACTCCTCAAGTGCTCTCAGATGGAAGTAATCAGCATATAAAAGTGGCATATTCCATGGTGATAGTTCCCTAGCTCCTTGAAGTATAAGACAGGCCCTCAGTGAGTCCTTGGAGCAGAAAGCATTATCCTGCCTCTTGAAAAAGTAAAGAAACAGTCCCAGAACGATTAAGAGATCTGAGGAGATCACTGACAGGTAAATTGCTGGCAGGGTTGAAACGAGTTCTTGCTGTGTACAAATATGACTTCCTGTTAATGACCAATGCTGGCAGTGGGTCATTGAGAACAAATATACATTTACATTTTTCTCATCCATAATAAACTCAAAACGAATATAGCCTGGATTGCAAAAATGCTCCCTTACTAGAAGCCAAAATTTCATGCACATTTCTGTCCCTGACATAAAATGATTTTTATGCCACAGTCAATGAAAACAAAATCCCATTTCTAAATTTATAGGCTTTCTGCCTGTGCCATGTTTGGACACTTGGAGGATGGGAAGGAACTGAGCAGAGGGAGAGGCCCCATCCCTGAGCTCAGTTTGTTAATCCAATATTTTTCTCTGGTACTCATTACCTATTCAGTAAATCACCAAACCTATCAGTCTACTGTAGAAACAAAAGATGTGTTTACTTCTCTTTCTTTAATCTCCCTGTTTTTAATTGCCATATCGACAAAACAGAAACAGTTGTTTACTTTCCAAATTCTCTGGAGCACTAGCCAAATTAATCCTTCTAAGCAGATCCAGAAACTAGCAGCATGCCAAGCAGCAAGAGGCTCCCTTAAGAGGCAGCAAGGTTGACACACAGACAGGTTAACCTTGGCCAGGAAAGCCCGAGGCCTTTGCTTCTGATTTCAGAAACAGCCCTGTGCTACAGGAGAGCATTTGCACGGAGGAATGGGCTAGTTAGACAACTGTATGGGCTGTCAATCAAGAATGGAAAGCCAGGTAAGTGTGTCTGATCATCTCCTCTAAGGATATTCTCTCCTGTTTCATGGTAATAACATCTCAATTGTGTTCTCAGTTGCAGTTTGTCTTTCCTAAGTGACAAATCATGACCTGTCTGAACTGATCTTGATATTGTATTTATTTAGCATGATACTTTCATTCTTGGCTTCCCTTGCAGCTATAGGTAGCTATTTGGCCCAATTCTGGAAAAGATTATGAAAAAAAGTCAGCGTAATGCTGGCTAAATCTATTCTTTTTTTGATTTTTTTTTGGGGGGCATTTGTTATTATATGATGCCTATAATCAGAGGTGAAAAGACAGGCATTCCAGAAGAGAGACCCAAGTATCATGTGGATGTGACAGAGTAAGGAGGATATGGAAGAGCTCAGGAAAAAGAAAGTATTCTGTGTTGAAGACCCAGAGCCAAGGGACAGCTTGGAAAGTTTAAAAAAAAAATTATCTATAGAACCAGTTAGTAAAATCAAAGTATCAAAACAGGAACTAGAAAGTAGTGAAAAATAAATTGGAGAGGGAAAGAAAACACAAGCAGAAATAAATTGGCCAGACAATAATCAAACCATGAGAGGTATTGTAAGCCACACTAGAGTGTTTGTATTTTATACTCAAAAGAAATGAGAATTACTGAAAGCTTTTATCAAATGACAGGATTAAATTAATAGTTTCACATAGAAGTGATTTCACTTAATAGAGAGAGACTTAGGAAACATTTTTTTTTGAGAATATTCTTCTTTTTCTTTTTTTTCTTTTCTATATTTTTTGTTTACATTCCAGAGGCTTTCCCCTTTCCCAGATCCCCCCCACCATACATCCCATAAGTCCTCTCCCCCGCCAACTATTCCCCAATCATCCCCACCACCACCACCACCATTTCTCTGTTCTGGATCTACAAAACTGGATAAAATCTTTTCAGGCCCAGAGTTCTCTCCTTTCTTCTTCTTGTGAAACTTTTAAAATCAGTTCTAATACCTTAAGTGAGAGATTGTGGAATGTATAGAACAAGATCGAGAGAGAAGACTCATAAATATGAGTCTGTGAATGAATGAATCCAATGAAGAAATGGTAAAATCTAATCTCTGGTTCTGGTTCTGGAAGAGGTGTAGATACCATTGATTTCCATCATAGAAAGATGTTAGGCAGGAAAATGGATCCAGAAAATTGTTCAGTACTGCGAACCCTCCCAGGTAAGAGGTAAGCCTAAAACTTGGAAATAATAAACATTGGAGCCAGAAGTTTAATTTATGACTGGGAGTTATGGAGAACTTCAGGGTATCTGGGACAGGGTTGTGGAGGAACTCTGACAATCATTCAAGAGAACAGGTCTGAAACTTAGTAGATAGAAGACTCACTAACAGAACATTGCTACAGGGCAGGTTTGGGGTGCTCCCATTAAATTTCTCTGTAGAATTTTGGCAATAGAATTCTAGATTGCACTTACTATGACTAAATGATTTGGACTTCATATTCTAACAGGATCATGATAATGATGGTTGTATCTGCAGATGCTCCAAGCATGACTGTTATGTGATAAGATCATAGTACAGTTATTATCAAATTCCAAATTAGTGAACCAATGACTTTTATTTTGGTTACTTACAGAAGTATGAATGAGGAGGTACTCCCCAAATACCACCAGGGCATGGGTGACAGCTCACAAAATCTAGGGACATAGAATACACTGCACAGCTTGCCAAGTAGCTCAACAGATTACAATGTGCCTTACTGTAGTGACTCTGGTCTAAACCTCTTACAGGCAGCTCACCTATTTTTGCTTCTTTAAGGCAGTTGGTCTTATCTACTTTGCAAAATGGCTTGTCTAAAAATGTCTCTCGGCAACTTTATTGCTTAGTATAAAGGAGAGTGGACTGGTGAATCTGATCAGTTTCAGGGACTTCCTGGAGATATTTTGAGTTGCTTACCTCCCTGTCTAAAGAGTTTTCTTTAGAGGACAGAATGTCTCAATACCACAGGAAAATGTTACACTGAATTACAAAGAATAAAAAAAAGAAAGAAAAAGTCAATCAGGGTGAATAAAAGGAAGGAAAAAGAAGCAGTTTAGAAGACAGAGAAGCCTCCTATACCAAAACTGCAAGGGAGAGTTGAGATGAAGTTTCCTTTAATTCTTTAATCAAGAGTGCAAACACTATCAATTCAATAGGAGAAGTCATTGAACAGCAGGAGATACAAGTATTCTCATTTTTTTTTTACTGAAATGTATGTGTTATTGATTGACTATTACTTAAATATAATCTATATTTGCAGGTGCCCTTTATGAGGATATTTCCAAATTCCATTACCAATACATCAAAATTATTTTCCCATCACTCATTTAAAAAATAACTATCTAAAGCTGAGGAATCATCATGTAAGTGCTTCAGAAGTAATATGAGCCAAAATATGATGACAGAGCTGTGAAATTCTAGGAGTTATGTAGCCAATGCTATCATGAACGCACAGTAGATGTGGCCTGTATGAGACTGGTCCTGTCAACAGTTAAACATGAATCAAGGAAGGCCTCGATCCTTCTTGTTCAACTATGGGCTACTGATGGATTCTAAAGGAGGAGTATTCACTGTCTTCACTTGTAGCCACCTGGGGTACTGAGGAGCCCTCCAGGCACTAATGAAGAGTTTCAACCCTGTGCTATACTGATGATTCTAGTTAAACTCAATGGATCACAAAAAAAGAAAGAAGACATGAATTGGGAAAGAGATGTAGAAGATGTGGTCATAGCAGTCAGAATGCATTTTCTACATGTGTGAAGCTCTCAAAGAATGCCCTTAATGATTGTCATAAAATAAGTTAAACTAAATGAATAATAAAGAACTATAATTATTAAAACTAAAAGGAAATTTAAAATTTACATAGATAAATAAGAGCAAATGCACATTCCATAAACATGAAAATTATATATGGTTGACAAAGGGGCATGCAAGGTAGTTATTTAATGCATTTTGATGAAAGTGGCCAGGATAAGAGGTTATCCTAAAGGGTAGGTTATCTCAGGGCTAAATGATGGGCTATCTCAGAATTCCTCCAAAGTTCTACCCTAGATACACCAAAGTTCTCTCTACCCATCAGCAGCGCACTGAATTTTTGGACCCCATTCCTTATGTTATTTCCCGCCTCACACTTCAGCCCCTTTAACTTTTACCAGTCATTTAATGAAGAATTGATGTGCTTAGCAAAAAAAAAAAGACAAGCACAATTAAAAATTAAAAATCCAAACTTATCATCACATTATAAGTATAAAAGGAGGAGTGCAGAGTGAGAGAGAGATGGAAGGGCATCTTACAGAAAAATAACAAAATATGTAGCATGTCACTGAGCAACGTTTAAGAAACACCCTATTTTCCTTCCCTGTGGTCTATGAACCAAAAGAATCTGAGAAACTTCCACAGAACTGTGACAAAAAGAAGCCGTGCAGCACTACCCATAGGTTTTTGAGAAAGAGTATGTCAAGTGCCTGTGGTTATTAAGATCCATATAACTCAAACCCGAGGCATAAAAAGCAACATTATATAAAAGTTCCCTTTGTGTAACTAAAGCAGATGACCCCGGGTCTCGATGGTCTTTACTATAGGAAGAAAAGAAAAGAAAAAAAGCACAGAAAGGAAAGGAGGAGGAAGAGAAAAGGAAAGTGGGAAGACAAAAGGAAAAGAGATGGTTATGCTAGATTGTTACATATTCTGGAAGTTGTGCAATTGCTTTTCACCAGCGCAAAGATACAACTGAATCTTTGAAAAACGTGTCTTGCCAATTGCTTTTTCTGTTTTACTATGGCCAAGTCAATTTTCTGACCTCAATTCTGAACTCCTAAATGTTTTGCCATGATAGATACCTCTATGAAAAACAGATTTCTATGTCTATTTTGTGAACAACTTGAAGTAATTGTACCATGGACACTGCTACACCTGTCTTATAAAAAAAAAAAAAAAAAAAAAAAAAAACCTACCTAACACATTTTTTGAATGTAGAAAACCTTCTCTTAACATGCTTATTTCTAGTGGAATGGAAGGCTATTCCACTAGAAAGTTCCATAATTGTTCTGAAAAACGTCAGTAGGTTACCATAACTTGACATTATATCATGCCTTCAACATAACAGGGTCACCCAGATCAGAATGACATTACGACAGCAATTGTACTGGCCTCTCCCTTGTTACAGTCATTATCTTTGGTCATTCTATTT
Organism: Apodemus agrarius; assembly: GCA_964023405.1. Taxonomy (NCBI): domain Eukaryota; kingdom Metazoa; phylum Chordata; class Mammalia; order Rodentia; family Muridae; genus Apodemus; species Apodemus agrarius. Next base: position 36,330,557 of record OZ030018.1, on the reverse strand, counting down.
AAATGCATCATTTAGCTTGACAGCAAATTGTATGATAGAATAAAAGGGACCTTGGGGGTGAAAAACAACCCTAAGTCAAACTGATTTAACATCACATAACTTCAAGGTGAACTCTGAACACTCAGTTGCTACCTTGCCATATCTCCTTTATCTACAGGGAGCTGGCACCACTGAATTGGGCCATTTAACCTTGAGGATAGAGAAGGAAAAAAATCTAGTTTAAATGCCTGAGTGTATAGAAAAACTCAACAATTATTTGTAAACAACCCCCCCAAAAAAATACCCATCATTTTCAAAACTATATTTGAAACATTGAAAAACAGGTAGAAGAAGTGGTTACAAGCCTGGGTTTGCTTTTAGGAGCATAGATTTAAGTTATGTACACAAGATTCTTTGTTTCTGATCACAAGCTACATAATTGCTAGGAAAAACATAATTAATCTACATATTAGTTTCTTCATCATTATTTCTAAAATTGAGATAATGGTGTCATTATTTACAGTGATATTGTAGTCATTAATAAAAACAAAAGATCCCTCTAACATTGAAATAAGCATGTTAAGAGAAGGTTTTCTACATGGTATGGATGATATGTAATAAGAAAATTAAATGAGAGCCCAGGCAGGCCTAGACTAATTATTTTTTCTCTTGCTGACTCCATTTTTGCCCACCCTATCTGCTTTTGTTTGTTATTTCTGGGTGCTCTTTGGTGAAAACTACCTCCACCCAACTCTCCCACTGCCATGAGCTGGGCTGCTTCACCATGTCCCATCCCCAAGGTGGTGGACTGAAACCCTTTGAAACTGTGAGTCAGACATATCCTTCATCACTGTCGTGCTCTGTTAGACCTCTGGTCATAATAAAATGAAAACATCTGCACTATTTCACAGTTTTCCTAGAGGTCTCATTGGGTTTGTGTTGTCTTATCTTGATGTGTTGGATACTTGTTATAAAATTTCACACATGGGATGAGAGTAAATGGGCACTGCACACACCATCTCCCACAGGAGCCAGCTCTTACCTGAGACCATCTCACTGAGCCACTTAGGAATATGTGGTAGAAATGGTGTCACCTGCCATGGTTTGCAAACCCCAGATTGTCACTTGTTTAATTTTATGGATTCACTAATCTAACCATTCATTAATTTAGTCCTGATTAAAGGAAAACTTAAAGGTTTAATTCTTGTCACTGTTCTTTGTTGTTCATGGTCATGGACATCATGACTTTGACATTCCAGTTACCCTGATACTTTTGCAAGGAGATCAAGATTCCGAGCATTCCAGGCGTAGCTTTCAGCAGACTTCAAAGACTGGATAGTCCCTTGAAGCTCATGGAGTTTGCACTTTGCTTTATGAGGTCTCTACTCACCATCCTAGGAGTAGATTCTCATTCTAAAAATTGACGAATTTGAGCTTTTGACATTAGGAGATCATGCTTGTTTGAAGGTCATCAACTGACCCCTCCCTTGAGATCAGTTTCTGAGACCCACTTCTTTTGTGGTCCCAAATGACACATGAATATTAAGGAAGGACAACACATCACAGTTGCTTTTTCTCTACAATTTGAGGCATCATGTGACAGGAGATAATGGTGGAGGCAGTAGCATTTTGTTGAGACCCATTAAGAGAAAGCTATTGCCTCCTGGTAAAGCATGGCTACTTTCACAAAATTGTTTTTATCTTTTCTTTAATTCTTTTTAGTATAGTTACAGTAGTTTGGTCACAGGAATGGGATCTGGTATAAGTTTCTGGCCGTGGGTGAAGGCATGACGTTCTGAACTACCTAAAGCTCATAAAATGCCATTTAGCAGAGGCTGTGTCATGAAGAACCAAGACATTACCATTATCCCTCCAGGATATATTGCCATCCCTCCCTTAACAGATGATCTAAATGGACCCACTAGTCAACTGGATGAGAAAATATCCTTCAGGAATACTGTGGGTTCCAGAGTGTATGGGTCACCACAGTGTTCTTTATGCCCTTGCTACTGGCCCTCTGCACTGGCTTTGTGTCTTACCTGAGTTCATCCACAGAGATCATTGGAACCTAGAAAAGGTAGAGACATGAGCTTGATAAATTGGTAAGACTTCTATCACCATGGTCACCTGAGTGTTCTTCATAAACTAACATTGGGGATTTATGGTGGTGTTCTTGAGTTTGATTTCCCTTAACTTTAACAGTGGAATAATTGTTTCCCTTTCTATCCCTGCCTCCTATCTGTTGGTGCAGCCACTGATGATAAAACGCTGGCTTTCTGACTCAACAAAGAAAGTAGATCTGTCGAGGTAGTTGAAAGTCCAAAGTTGTCTTTCTGTCCCACTCTTATTCTCTCCTGAAAAGTTTAACCTCACCTCAGGTTCCACAGAACCATTGGTGAGCAGAGTCCCCTCTATTACTGCAGACTGCGTACAGTCTGGTTTTTTTTCAGGCAAAAAACAGAAAGGGAATATATGTGTCCTACTCAAAATGCTTTGTCCACAGAAGACTTCTTCTCTACCACAAATATTGGGGAATAGGGTTTTCTATAATTCACTAGGAGAATTCTTTTCCATGTTGAAAGAATTTAGTTAAAGCTGTTCATCTATAGCTAGTATGCTAGATTTTAATTTCTTGTGAACTTTCCCTTTTACAAAAAAAAAAGAGAGAGAGTTCAGTAACTAAAAATTAAAGTAGATTAAAATAGTTATATTTATGCGCTTTGGACGTCTGTTTTGTTTGTGGGAAATATCTTCTGAAAGGCCACATTGATCTTTCTCTCATTTTCCGTGCCTAAAATATATTCGATTCTGGGGTTGTGGAATTTGAAAATTCTTTGATTCTAATTAATCAGAACATTTTCTTTCATTTAGGTCTGGAAACCCATAAAAAGTTATTAGCTGTTAGCAGCTTTAATGCCAGTTTATTAGAGGCCCTGACTCGGTGCCTGCTGATGGCTATTGAGCAGGCTGAAAGGTTAACAAGCACAGGCTGCTACCAACCGCCTTGCCAGGTGTTTCCCCTGCAGTTAATGGACTTGAGCCAACAGAAATTATTACTCTAGAACAAGAGGCAGACACTCTTAATCTTCAGACAGAAACATCAGTGGGGGGAAAACAGAGCAGGGATTTGTTTTGTTGCGCTTTTCACCATTGTCAAAGGTGGGAACAATTAAAACAAACTAGAGCTAATCTTCTCTTTGGAAATGAAGGGCTGACAGCTCAGAAAAGAAAAGGGGAGAGACGCCTTTTTAAAGAATATGCACGGATAATATGTCCATTGAAATAATAACAGTCCCTGCAGTGAAACAATGTCTTGTTAAAAAAAAAAAAACCTCTTACAGGTCTTTAGAAGCAAGTGGTTAAAGGGTACACAAGCATTAACATGTCTAAGTTCTTTTAATTGCTGGGTTTATACATCTGAATGGCGGTAACAAAATAATCAGACTCAACCAGATGGAATTGGAGCCAGTCACCAGGGTGCTGCAAAGGGCATGCTGTTGGGAAGGAGTGAAGGTGTGCTCCTCAAATGCCAAGTGGAACTGAGGGCAGAGCAGACAGGTAAGTGTTGGCTTTATCTTCCAGAGATTGGGGCTCACTGACTTCACACACACACACACACACACACACACACACACACACATTTATTCTAGGTACTTCAGAACATCTGTAAAACTCAGACAAAAGACAGAAGTGATTGAAAAAAAGTCAGAATGCAGCAGGTGTTGCCAGAACTCTCATGATGTCAGAGGAAAAGGAAGGAATTCTCTACCTCTGATGACCTTCAGGAAGCACATAGAATGTTAGGTACCTGCCTTTGGAATTCAATATTCGGCCAAGGAAAATAGAACGAGACAATGTTCTTTAGTTGTATAAAATCCAAAATTAAGCAAATGGGAAGCAAAAAAAAAAAAAATGGAGAAATGGGTTTGGGGCAGCCAGAATAGAAGAGAAAATTGTTCATGCCCACAGAAACATTAAGGTGTTCCCCCAGTGCCAATATCTTCATGCCCAAATGTCATTTTCCCTGTGAGGGAAATAGCGTTTCTGGAAGAAATGGCCTCTGCAGGAAGAAAATCACTGGTGTGTTTAGAGGTTCTTATTCTTTCAGAGAGCAAACAGCTCTCAAGGATTAGTGGGAACAGCCACAAAAGAACAGGGACTAAACAGAAGGATCCCACTGACAAAATGTGGGACAATTGTTCACAGTTAAGAAAAGGAACAATAAAGTAGAACAAACTGCATTGACAGAGACATTATTAAACACATAGAAGGTAGAAGGGAAAGTTCTTAACAAAGAATAGCAGCTCCCCCTACCCACCCACCCAAAGAAGGAAATGGTTCCCCACACTGTGCTAGATTCACCCAGCACATTATTTCCAAATTTACAAAGGAAACCAGTGGTGTTTTCAGCACAGGAACTGAATCTGATCAGAGGAATCTAAGAAACTCTGTCAACAGATCAAGATTATGTTCCTCTAGACAGGATGTGACCCAAAGGCACAATACCAAGGCTGTATAATACTCCTGAAAAAATGCTTAACACAAAACTAGGAGCAAAGGGAAAACAACTACAAATTATGGTACATTTTGCCTTATATTATGAACACTGTTAAGCAAATACAGGGTTATAAAGCACATGAAACTAAGGAGACTTCACGACTAAATAAAAATTGTGATCGATGTTAGGTGCTAAAATTACTCTTTAACTGCATTTTGGAAACCTCTGAAAATAAGTTGCCTTTTCTTACAGACTGAATATTTGAGGTTGAGTTCATTTGGAAAAAAAAATGTTCATTCCAGAAATATTGAATATAAGCCAATGATATAAGTTCGCAGGTAATGTCTTTTATTTTATAGCCCAAAGTCACTGGAGTTCAATCCCTGAAACCCCATTAAAGACAAGAGGAAAGAACTGATTCTGCTAAGTTGTACTCTGGTTTCCACACATGTACCGTGGGACACACGCATGCATGCCCATTCCCCCACACACACACTAATAGTAATAATAATATAAGACAAATATCGGATACACACTCTCATATTGCTGTAAGACAGAAAAAAGAAGATATGTAGTATAATGTCAGTGGTACATTAAAAATAATGAAAGGAAATACAGGACAAGGGGGGAAATGGGACAAAGAACAGCAGACTCAAATAGGAACTCAGGAATGATGGAGGGAAGTCAAACTGGATGGGTGATCTGGAATGCCCTTCCAAGGAGCAGAGACCTGGAGTATGTTAAGGACTCATATAAACATCAGTCAGCACTGATGAAAAGGATGTAGTACTAAGCACAAACACCCTAAGGAGGGAGTTTGCATTGTTTAATACAATCTGCAGATGGTATGTCTGACACAACTGGATTGTATTAGTCAGCTGCCTAGAACAGATCAACTCACGAAGAGATAAGGCTCATTTTGGCTCATCATTTGAAGCCTCTCATCTGGGATTAGGTAAGGAGAGCTCATTTGTTGTAGGTCTATGAACAGGGGGCCAGTGTGTCATGGAAGGACCAGGTAGTGGAACCACGCCATTCACCACACGATTAAAACCTTCTCTCTCTCTCTCTCTCTCTCTCTCTCTCTCTCTCTCTCTCTCTCTCTCTCTCTGTGTGTGTGTGTGTGTGTGTGTGTGTGTGTGTGTGTGCAAGTATATCCCCTGGTACATGTGTGGAAGCCAGAGGACAACTTAGTGTAATAAATCCCCTCCTTTTTGTTAAGCATATTACAGGGATGGAATTCCAGGTTCATGAACCTCTGTGAAGGAATTCCCCAATGATCTAAAACATTCCACTCTGCTCTGTCTCTTCCCTTGGCTTGCTCCTTCTGTATCACCAAACAATCACCTCTATGTATTAGAGTTCTACATACTGTATTAACTGAGGGCCAAGTGTGATATTATGACCACTTACCGTGAAGAAATTCTCTCAAATGTTCTTTGATAATCCTAAAACTGTAGCTTTAAGTTCCATAACTGTAGGTCATTCTATTTCTTCCGTCAATAGCATTGTATGTTGAGGCTCTTGACTACTTTCTGCCTATGAGGCATGAAGATTTGCCTTTGGATTAAGTTGTTTATATTTTTGAAATGGTCTTCTGTAGTACAGATGGGCTTCCAATTGGCTATGTACTAAGTTCTGAGATTTCAAGCATACCAGTTTTCGCTACGGCCCATTTAGGCAAAGCTGTGTATCAAACTCAATGTCCTGCACATGCTCAGGGCGCACTCTACCAACTAAGCTTCGCTGATAACTCCACTGGGATATTCTGAACAAGTAATTTACCTGCCTGGGGAATTTTTTGCATCTGTGAAATAAAAATAATAAGAGTAACTATTCTATACTTTTCTGAAATGAAATAAAATTAATTTAGTAGAGTATTTAGTGTCAACTTCTGAAAGATTACTCAGTACTATGGCCTGGGTCTTGAATTTTGATGACAGTCCATAGTTCTCAGGATCTCTCTCTCTCTCTCTCTCTCTCTCTCTCTCTCTCTCTCTCTCTCTTTCTCTCTCCTCCTCCTCATCATCATGTGACTGGTCACTTTGATGAGTCCCCTTGTTATAGAAGCCCACCAACCACTCTGACTAAAGTACCAATAATTGAGTCTCTTTCATCTTAAAAACTGAACCTCTGAACTGTGCTTTTATGAAGTTACCTTTCTCAGATAGTTCATTATGGTAATAACACAAAGTGATTACACTCAATAAATGTTAGTTATTGCTATTGCTTGTAATTATTATCATTAGAATAAAGAAAATGTGCCTTTATTGAAAAATGTTGCTTTTAGAAGCCCGTAGCAAAGTTTTAAATACTTGAATTATTCTGGAAAACACAAATGTTCATTATGTATGTGACTACCTGTCTTATAGCAAAATATAAATTTCTAAATATTACAAATTGTAATACAATGGTTTGTTTTCATAGCTTCAAGTTACAGAAAGGAATATTTATTAACTTGAAGGTAACCAAAGAGATTCAGGAATGCCTAATTACTCCTCTCTTTGAGATTAATGTTGCATGAACTTAGTCTTCCTGCTCATTAGAAAGAAGAGACTCACCTGTGAGCACAAAACAAAGCCAATCAGTAAACCAGCCAACCAGGCAGGCTGATGAAAGGCTTGAGGTTTTGTTGTTGGTTTCTGTTTTTCAATCTTAGCTTGATACTATAAATTACTTAAAGGCTTGACTAAAACAATTACTAATGCAGTAAATATAACTTATGAGTACTGGAAAAGCAGTAATAACTCGTGTAATTTCAGACAGAGAAAGGACCACTCCAAAGTAACTAGCCAACTCCTAGTCATCCATGGCCCTCCTCAGAGAATATCAAACACAAACTTCATCTTTTGTACATCCACAGTCTTCTTTCAATCTGTTCAATTTCTGTACAAATCAGATGTGCCCATATGTATGTAGGTGTATTGGTCACTTTGTGCTCTACTGCGAGAGAATCCCAGACAGAAGCCCTTTTAGGGAGGAGAGATTTATGTGGATCCCCAACATAAACGCTACAATCCATCATAGGGAGGAAGACATGGTGTCTCCAGTGGCGCCATCTGTGGTCAGAAAGGCTAGAAAGATGACATATTAACAGCATGACAGATCAGGAATCAGAGAGCACAAGGCCAGAAGCAAGGCTGCCCTATAACATCAAAGGTTCACTTATAGTGACCACCTCAGCCAGCCAGGCCCCGTCTCCGTAAGGGTTCACAATTTCCCCAAATATCCCCATCATCTGGGAGCAAGCATTCAAATGCTTAAGCCTGTGGGAGATGTTTCATATTCAAACAATAGCAATATATGTCTAGCTACATACACATAAATAGGCATGGTTTTTACAACAGTTCTAGAGCTGAAAAGGAAATAACAAACAGGCAAGTTTTAGTTATTATGACCAAAAAGAGCAAAGCATTGAAGTGGATAATAAATGATAGATTTTTTTTTAAATTTCCTAGAATTTGGTTCATACTCTTATATTGGATAAAAGTGGCTAATCCAAGGATGTCAGGACATTTAAAATGAAGTTTGTTCTCTAGTCTTCAGAATGATACTTAGGTATTCCTTACATTCTCAGTGCCTGGAGTTGATATATATATAATGATAGTGAATTAAAGAATATTATGACCATGATTTCTGACCTACAGAGTCCAGAACCCACAGGACTTTGTTAAACAATGATCGCCCTTCACAAAGGCATTTTAGTGACTTGTGTTTCACTGGCCATAAAGCCAGGTACAGTTAGAGGAATATCTTAAAATTTTTAAGTAGTAAGTAGCTAGAATGCTTCTTCTTCTTCTTCTTCTTCTTCTTCTTCTTCTTCTTCTTCTTCTTCTTCTTCTTCTTCCTCTTCTCCTCCTCCTCCTCCTCCTCCTCCTCCTCCTCCTCCTCCTCCTCCTCCTTCTTCTTCTCCTTCTTCTTCTTTCTCTCTCTCTCTCTCTCTCTCTCTCTCTCTCTCTCTCTCTCTCTCTCTCTCTCTGCCTATCAGGCCAAGGACATTTCACCATTTCCATGGTTTTGGTTACAAGCTTTGTCAATCGAATTGATTAAATTATTTTTAAAACCTTGATCCAAGATATTAAACTCTATCACCCCCATTGGGTAAATAATACCATTCACGTCTAATTAGTGTTTTTTCATCCTTCTTGATCTAATAATCACAGAGTCCACTCCTATACATGCTCCTGATTCTTTCTAATACAGACTGAGGTAATCCTGAAACCACAGGAGCCTTATTAAAATCCATCCAGAGAAGGAAACATATGCATTCATGTGCTATACATTTCTAGCCCTCTTTTGTTATAAGCATCCTATCATAGAGAGTCACAGAGGAAAACAGATGTGGTACTTCTTTGTCTGACAGCAGCACACTGGGAATAGTCTAAAGTTTCATTTGTGAAGAGTGGGTAGGATTTGAAGATAACCTAAAGTAGGATTAGAAGATAAAGCTCTACTTTCCCATGAGATTATTTGTGACTTGGCACTGCTACACAGCCTGCTCTTCTGCTACTCAAATCCCACCTTGGATTTCAGCCATATCTTCTCTGTGACTGCAGGAAATGATAAATTCCACTTAAAGAGTTTCCTCATGAGCCTAGCTTAGTGGTGGTGATGCACAGCTTTAACCCCAGTGTTTATAAGGCAGAGGCAGGTGGATCTCTGAATGTATGGCTACCTTGATCTACAGGGAAAGTTCCAGGACTTCCAGGGCCACCCAGAGAAATCCTCTCTCTCAAAAAAAAAAAAAAAAAAAAAACACCCAAATCCCTTATTTTCTGAATGTTAGATTTCCATAACTTTGTATTTGTCCTTTTTATTGAATATGACATCCAGAGTTATCAGGAAAGGCCAGATGATGTGCAATCATTAAAATTATTGCTGTCTTTCCATTGATGGTTCAGACTATGTGAGCCCCAAAGGTCCAGATGAGCTGACTCTGTTAGTCTTCCTGTGGAGTTCCTATCCACTTTGGGGCCTGCAATTCTTCCTCCTGTTCTTCCATAAGAGTCCTGAAGCAATATCCAGTGTTTGGCTGTGGGTGTCTGTATCTGAGTCAGCTGCAGGGTGGAGCCTCTCAGAGGACAAACATCACAGAGTATCATTAATTGTGACAAGGATTAGTGCTTGCCCATAGGATAGATCTCAAGTTGGGATAGTTATTGGTTGGCCAGTCTCTCAGTCTGCTCCATCCCCTGTGCCTGCATTTCTTATTGACAGATTTGGGGTTGAAAATTTTGTGGGTGGGTTGGAGTCTCTTATCACCCTCACTGGCAGGTTCCAGCCTGGCTGCAGGAGGTGACTGCTTCAGGTTCCATATCCCCAATGCTGTGAGTCACAGCTAAGGTCACCCGCGTTGATTCTTAGGCACCTCCCTTATTCCAGGTCTCCTCTCATCCTGGCAATGCACCCTTTCAGCTCCTCATCTCCATCAGTTGCACATTGCCATTCATTTTCATGGCCCAGGAAAGAACATACACGAGCTAAACCTAGGCCTTCCCTCATGTATGTAGCAGATATGCAGCTTGGTCTTCTCTTAGGTCCCGAACAACTGGAATGGGGCCATCTCAAAAGCTGTTGCCTGTATGTGGGATATGTTCTTCTTGCTGGGCTGCCTTATCTGGACTCAATGGGAGAGGAAGTGTCTTGCTTCTCAGAGACTTGAAGGGCCAGAGTGAGGGGATACCTAGGGAGGACCCTACCCACTCACAGGAGAAGGGGATGGGGCGTGGAAGAAAGATTGTTGAGGAGGTGACCAGGAGGAGGAGAGTGAGTAAACTGATAAGTAAAAAAAAAAAAAAAAAAAAAAAACAGAAATTCATTTTTTTAAAAAGGAATTGTTACAGTTAACACAAGTCCGAGAGCATACCACAGCACTTCTACATCTCTTGCCCTCTAACTAATCTCACATAAGCCTAGGCCATACAAGAGCAATGTGAATAATCAGAAGAACTCACTAATTATATATCCTCCATGTTCGCATAGCCTTACAAACTCTATCCATGTTTTTGTGTGAATATATCCCGTTCATGAACATGAGTTCTGAGCCATCCCTTCTACCACATACTGTGCCAGCCAGGCTCCTAACAGGAAAATGATTTCACACATAATCTGGTGGATTCGTGGAAAGGTTAATAGAGGACTACATCAGAAGGATTGGGTATGATACAAGTGATGACATGTAATAGCTGCCGTCATAGTAACGGTTGGAAGGCATTGTCTGTTCTTGACCTACAGGGACAGGGAAAGAGAAATTAGGCTCCAGGAGCATGGAGTTTAGGACCTTGAAAGAAGGTGTGGCAAAACTCTTCTATTTTCTTTCCTGTTGCAGTGATAAAATACCCTAACAAAATGCAGCATTAGGGAGAAAGTACTTGTTTAGCTTACAACTCCAGGCTACCATCCATCCTTGAAGTAGATCAAAGCAGAGATTTAAGACTGTTACAACAACAGATAAAGGCAGAGACAAATAAATGAATAAGCAAATAAATAAATATATAAATAAATAAATAAACCTATGCTGCCTCCATTTTTCTAGTTATATTTCTCTTAGTTTATATAGTCCAGAACACCTGTTCTACCCTCCGTGGGCTGGATCTTCCTACATCAATTAACATACAAGACCCCACAGACTTGCCAGCAGGCCTACTTGAAGTAGATAATTATTCAATTGAGTTTCTCGCCTCATATGATGCTAATTCATGGCATCTGAAATTCACCAGGACAGCAACCAATCCCAGGGAGAGGGAAGCGTGTAAGCAACTTGGACTATTTCTCCAATTATTTGAATATTAATAAAGTAAAGGAAAATTATCCTCTTGTAACACCTGAACTTAGCAAAAGAGACATTTCAACTAGGGCCCTCAGTCAAAAATCAGGGTTCAAATTACATTCTAAGTATCCTGTGAAGCCACATAAAATTTTTGTGAGAGCTAAAGGGATGGCTCAGATGCTTGCTACCAGGCCTGACAACCAGAGTTCCACTCTCAGGTCCTAGATTCTGGAAAGAGAGAATCAACTCCCAAACATTGTGCTCTAGTGTCTGCTAGAAATCTGTGATGTACTATGTACCCACACATAGACACACTCATACACACAAATTAAACAATAAATATCAAGCACATTTTATTGTTATTATTGTATGTATGTTTGTACATGTGTGTTTGTGTGTGTGTGTGTGTGTGTGTGTGTGTGTGTGCACATGCTCATAATGGCCAGAGGTGTAGGATCCCCCTGGAGCCACAGCTGGAGCTATAGACAATTGAGAGGCATCCAACATGGATGCAGGAATAAAATTCCAGTCCTCTGCAAGAATAGTATGTGCTTTAAACTACTCAGTTGTCTCTCTAGACATTTTTTTAAAGAAAGAAAGAACATGGAATTAAAATGCTTATTTAAATACATTTCTCTGGACATTCTGTAGAAAAATGATTTGGAAATGGTCAAGAGAATATAAAAAGATGAATTTAAGGGTTATTGCTAATAGTATGGCCAAGAGATGGCACTGAATTGTATTAAGCAGGTAGCAGTCCTGATGCATATAAAGGGTGTGGCTTGAGGCACATTAAGAAGTAGATTCAAGATGATTTAGTAGCAGGTATAATATTGAAAGTAGGGAAAATAAGATGTTATATATGAATCCTGGGTTTATAAACTTGCTAACAGACTACATTGTGTTAAAATTTACTGAGATCTGTTCAGTATGAGAAGAGAATTAAATTTGAGAAAAGTCCCTGAAGAGAGAAGGAAAAAAATGTAGTGTGTAGAAAGTCACATAGCTGCATGATTTTCTAGGAACAAAGCACATTTTATGATCGTCTATTTCAGCATTTTAGACTCTAACCACAAATAGAAAAGTCAGCTTTATGGCCAGCTTCTGTCACTGGCAAATGGGAGCTTTCAGCGATGTCTGCTCACCTCTTCCAAATAGATGGTATTAGTAACCAAAGGCAATAAAGTATTTGTGACAACTGAATTGAATATTGATTTTGTTCTATTTTTTCCTTTAGTAACTTTTAAAGAAATATTCATAAGGAGTTAGGTTCCAGGCCTAATCAATTGAAAATAACAGCTGAATCAATTAATTGTTAACTAACCACTTTCCAATATGTCTTGCTTCTGCCTTTGTTTGGAATTAGTTTATATATCCTACATCAGCCAAGATTTTATTAACTGTTTCTGACTTCATATACTCCCCAAACCTCTGAGAAACTGATACTGACATCTCTTCCTACGATATCTGAGTATTTTAATTTCGGTTTCCTAATAGGTGGCTAGCTATACATCTGTGGGAGAATATTGAAATTTTCCCTCTTCTGAATTATCATACACTGTGATATCAGACAATAATAATGCACTCATCATTGTCTGTCCCTTGCTACTTCTATACTGGTTCCTTCTATAACCCTTAGTGGATAATTTTGTCTAACACTTTTCCAACACCTCTACCAGATGACATTAGAAACCAGGGTACCAAAAGAAATAGATCCTCCTTTAAATTGTTTATGGTGTTCTTCAACGATATTGAGAAGTAGTGAGGATGTGTGGTTGTGAGAGAATGCGTCTGGATCCTGGCCAGGAAAGCAGATAAGCTAACTGCAGGTTCTTACTCCCTTTCTCCCAATCCCCAAGTCTCACACACACCCCACACCCCACACACCCCACACACCCCACCCTCACCCCACCCCACACCCCCTTCAGTAGCAGATTATCTGCTGCAGCTTCCCCCTTCCTTTCTGCTCCCATCTCCAAGTGACCATTAAGATCTTTTCCTTGAAACTTCTATCTCCCCACTCATCCATTATTCTAGCCCCAATGCAAGCAGACACAGACTGTGAACCCAATGGCCACTCCAGCCAGTGAAGAAAGTGAGTAGGCTAACTCTGAATCCTCACCTCTACCTCCCCTCTTCCAAATCTAATCCCCTAGTCTCATCCTCGACTCTATAGCAGATCACTGGCTTTGGCCTGCATACTTTGCCCCCATCTCCAGTGGCTCACACAGATAGTCTTCAACCTTCCTCCACACAAGGTAACTCCAGCCAGCATTCTCTGAGAATCTGAGAATCCAGCCAAGCCTGCCAGAGAAACAAGTAGACAATGAAACAGGTAATTGAGATTCAAATATTCACTATCCCACTTCTACTCTCAATCCAGTCCCATATTTCATCCATTGTTCGGTAGCTGACTGACTACCTGTTGTTGCCTCACTACATTCCTTGTACTCATTTCCAAAGAACTAAGCAGATCACAGTGGAACACCATGTTTTTCCTCTTCCCTCCCCCTGTAGATCTTGTCATCCCCCTTCTCCAAAACCAACTGTAAGCTCCTAATAACTAGAAATACATATAAGGGAATGTCAGGGGTCACACCTACTGGGATTGCAGAACTCCCTACCAAGCAAAACAAAACCACTAAACACTCACAAGAACCAAAAAGGACAGCAGAAACTAAAGAACACAAAACAGCCACCCAACAATGACAAGACCAAAGATCAGCACCCAGAATTACAAACTTCCCAAATGCAGACACCTAAATGCCAGCACAAAAACACAATCAATAACAGCACGGACAATATGTCTTCCCTAGAGCCCAGCAATTCTTCTGTCATAGACTCTGAAAATTGCAATGTAGGTGAAAACCAAGATAAGGACCTTAGCCTTTATAAATATGACACAGGTCCTCAAAGAAGAAAGGAATTAATTAATCCCTTAAAGAAATCTGTGAAAACTCTGACCAGCAGATAAGGAAAAAAATAAAGCAGTTCATGACCTGATAATGGAACATGAATCAAGAAGAAAAACACACACTGAGAGGAGTCTGGGAAAGAAAAATTTGGAAACGAATAGAAACCTAAGAGGAAAGCCTCACCAACAGGATATGAGAGATTTAAGAGAGAATCTCCATCATTGAAGAAACAATAGAAAAAGAAATTTATACTTTGGTCAAAGAAACTGTTAAATCTAAAAACATCCATACACACAACATGCAGGAAATCTGTGATACTATGGAAAGACCAAAACTAAGAATAATAGGAATAGAAGAAGAAGAAACCCAGGTCAAAGGCACAGAAAAAAAATTCCTAAAAAAATTTTCCTCAACCTAAAGAAGGAGAAGCCTATCAAAGCAGATGAGTCACAAATAAACCCAAATAGACTGGACTAGCAGACAAATTCTCCTTGATACATATTAATCGAAACAATAACTGTACAGCTGGCACATATTTACTGCAAAGTAGCAGGATACAAAAATAACTCAAAAAGAGAGTAGACTTCCTATATACAAATGACAGCAATCAGGAAAGCAACATCTTTCAAAATATTCTCTAGAAATATAAAACTTGTTGAGGTAACTCTAACCAAGCAAGAGCAAGAGTTGTATGACAAACAAAAATTTAGGCATTGAAGAAGAAAACAGAAGAAGAGAAGACCTCCCATCGTCATGGATTGGTAAGATTAATATAGAGTTAATAAATATGGCAATCCAGCCAAAAGACATCTATAGATTCAGTGCAGTCCCTATCAAATGTCTAACTCAATTCTCTGAAAATCTTGAAAGGATTAAAGGATAATTTTCCATTTCATATGCCAACACACACTAAAAAAAAAAAAAAAAAAAAAAAAAAAAAAAAAAAAAAAAAACCAACTAAAACAGTCCTGAATGATAAACAACTTCTGAAGGTATGATTATCACAAACTAAAATTGTACTACATAGTTATAGTAATAAAACCAACATGGCATTGGTACAAAAACAGACATGTCAATCAATTGAATCACATTAAAGACCAAACCATAAATCCATACACCTATAAACAATTGATTTTTCTATAAAGTACCTATAAATACACTCTGGAAAAAAAACATAGCATCATCAACAAGTGACACAGGTCAAACAGGAGGGCTACATGTAAAAGAATGAAAAAAGATTGATACTTATCACCCTGCACCAAAAAAAGAACTCCAAATAGATCAAAAATCTTAACAATAAACGAATACACTGAACATAATAAAAGAGAATGTGGGGAATAGCCTTGAACTCACTGGTAAAGAAAAGGACTTGCAGAACAGAAGACAGTTAGCACAAGCACTAAGGTCAACAATTAATAAATGGAAAACCATGAAGCTGGTAAGCTTCTGCACAGCAAAGAACACCATCATTCTGCCAAACTATCAGCCTACAGAATGGAAAAAGACCTTTTACCAACTACACATCTGATAAATGGCTAATATCCAAAATATATAAAGAATTAAAAATGTATATTAAGGGAAAAAACAAGTATAACAGGGCACAATTCTAAACAGAGAACTCTCGATAGAAGGAAATTAAAATGGCTAAGAAACAGAAAAATGTCCAACATCCTTTGCCATCAGGGAAATGAAAACCAAAACTACTTGGAGATTTCATCCTACACATTTCAGAATGGCTAAGGTCAATAACACAAGTCACAATTTTTACTGGCAAGGATGAAGTAAGGGGAACACTCTTTCATTGACTGTGAGACTACAAATACAGAAATGACCCAAATTAGTGTGGTGAAAGAAGTGGACACATGTCCCCATATGTAACCCAGAAACTATCTTCAATGGATATCTTCTTGCATATCAAGACTTTTTAAAAAAATCTCACCATTTTATTTTAATTTATTTTTATATATTTTCTTTCCCTTTTTCCCATTGAGGTATGTATTATGGCCCCCAGGTTTATTTTGTTTTTATGGGCTTCTTGAGTGTGCAAACAATTGAGCCTCTGTGTCTCTGATTCCTGTGCCTTTTCTTTTCTCTTTATTTGTTTCTTCCTAGTCTCATGTGTGAGTTTTTGTTTTGTTTTATTTTATGTAATTATTATCCCCTAGAAGCTTATTTATTTCTAATAAATAATAAATGAACAGATCTGGGTGGGGGAGAACTTGGGAGGAATAGAGGGAGAGAAAAGTATAATCAGGATATATTATATGAAAACATATATTTTCAATAAAAGGAAAACATCAGTTATTTGTGGTGACTGGTCATGAGGTCAACTTGACTGGATTGAGAGATGCCTAGAATTAGTGAGGTACCAGGGTGGGTGTGTCTTAACCGGCTTCTCCAAAGCATAAAAATGATTTATGTGACAGTAACTGGGGGAAAGGCCTGCTTTCAGTGAGGTAGCACCATCAAACAGGCAGGGAGCACAGATAGAGAGAAGAAATCTAACTAGCTCTCTGCTTGGGTATTTCAGCTAATGTTCTATCTCCCCACCGTTGGGGATTTCAGCTAATATCATCCCTATTTGGTCCTGGGAGCCTCTTGCATCCCTGGTGTCTGGTACTTCCTAGTGGTTCCCTGGCCCCATTCCCCACCCCCCACTCCCACTACTAATTTCTATTCATTCTCCTGGCACTCTGAACTTCTTTCCTATTGCTTCCCATACCTGGTCATGCCCCCTTTTCCACTCCCCCACCCTTCTCCCAACCAGGTCCCATCCTCCCTCTGCCTCCCTTGATTATTTTGTTCCTCCTTCTAAGTGGGACTGAATCATCCACCCTTTGATATTCCATCTTGTTAAAAGCTTCATAAGCTATTATGTCTATTCTGAGCTTTTGAGTTAATATCCACTTGTCAGTATGTACATACCATGTATGTCCTTTGGGGTCTGGGTCACTTCACTCAAGATATTTTCTAGTTCCATCCGTTTGCCTACAAATTTCATGAAGTCATTGTTTTTAATAGCTGAATAGTATTTCATTGTGCAAATGTACCACATTTTCTGTATCCATTCTTCTGTTGAGGGACATCTGGGTTGTTTGCAGATTCTGGCTATTATAAATAAGGCTGCTATGATCACAGTGGAGCATGTGTCCTTGTTATATGTTGGAGCATCTTTTGGGTATATGACCAGTAGTAGACCAGGGACTTTTCTAGGCCCTCAGTATCAGAGTGGAATTTCTGAGGGTTCTGAGTTCTTGGGCTGTGCAACCACTATGTTCTTTGCCTCTCCCTTGGGCAGATGAAGTTTTCAGACTAGGCAGCCTAGTAACATGTAAATGTGTGTGTGTGTGTGTGTGTGTGTGTGTGTGTGTACTCATTTGTGTGTATTGGTTCTATTATTATACAGAACTATGATTAGTATAATTCCATAAAAGAACTTCAGTGAAGACTACAAACTAAAAGTTCATGACAAAAATAACTAAAAGTTGTATTTGGTTTTTAAGCCCCTATAAATAAAATTTCAGTATTGAATAACAATTAATGTCCTGACTGTAAACTCCATTTGTCCTTGAAATTGGTGGGCAGGATTTTGTCACATAGTCTGAAACAGTGGCAACCACTGAATACAAGTGCAGTGGATTATGACTCTAAAAGTCTGATCCTATAAAGATATTCCTGGAGTAGAGCTATTGACTAATAGAACGAATCACGTCAGCTCTCAGAGTTGTATGTGAGACAAAGGCTTGAATTCAGATGAGAAAGTGATTCAGACAGCAGGAGTTTGCAGTGCTGGTACCAAAAGTTTCTCATAGACTACTAGGACAAGAAATAGTGAGACCAGGTAGGACTGAATACTAGAGCTGCAGTTGGGAACGGGCAGCCATAGTTGCCATCTCCTTATTCATGAATTCCAGTTCTAAGACTAAGGATGCTGACTCTTAATCTTTTTAGTTTTCACTGTATCTTTCTGGAAACTATTTTTCTGTATATTTTAGTTTCTGATACCTCTCTCATTATTACCACAAATCCTTATTTTGAGAATTTTTTTAAAAATGAAAAGAGAACAACAACAACAGCAACAAAATAAGATGCTTATATTCAAAGTAACTGGGCATACTGTATTTGGGATAGAGCGTCCTGAATCCAACTGACTCTTCTACTTGTGTTTATCATTTGTTCACACAATTTATTTACTATCTTTGTCTTCGGGTTTCTCACCCATGAATGAGAGATGAGACCACTGTTGTAAACTCTGAACAACATGTTTTATGTACAGTATTTAACAAAAAGTCATGTCTGTCTGTAAAATCTTCTTTTCAAAAGATGGAGTACATCCCATGTTACAAACGGCATTTAGTATGAGGGTGGCTTTTCTCTAACAAAAGGTAGTATCTAGTTTGTCCTATGAACAAATATTTTTAGGTATCACAATACAAAGACTACAGTAGAAGTGACATTGCTTAACATCTAAAGGGTGGATCACAATAGAAGGTAGTACTTCTTTCTGCCTCTTAGTGCTCCCCAAACTTTCAACTTTTAACACAAGTCACCATGGTGTGAGCTCGCTGAGAACTAAGAGAGGCTGTGTACTTCCAAACGACATCTTTGAAATCTTATCTTTAATATGCTACTATCAAAAAGTTAGGTCATTGTGATATATAGACCTAGGCTATAAAGTCAAAAACCTCTTTTAAAGTCAGGTTCTCACAATGTCATTCCAGATGGCCTGGAATTTACAGAGTCATGAAACTCTGCTTCGCAATGTCCTGTTATGAGCCACCACACTTTCTTGACTAAAGTCAGATTCTTAGTGAATGGTATTATCACCCTTATGAAAAAAGGCCCTGACTGCTATCTTTGCCCATTTCCACAATATAAAGACATAGTAGTAGGTGGATTCTACAAGGCACCAAACAAGACAATAAGTCTCCTGGCCCTTAATGTCAGAATTTCCAGCTTCCATAACTGAGAATAATACAATTTGGCTGTTTATAAATTGTCTGGTCTAAAGCATTTTCATATCAAGCACAACAGTCTAAAGTACTGCTCTAGTTAAGCTCTCAGATAAAAACTAGCATTGACTTCCTGAAAGAATTGTCACTTTTCAAGCCTTTGTGAGATCCTAGATGCCACAAAGCCAAAGCAAGCCTTCTCTACTGTGTCCTTTCAAAATCCAACAGAAATATAGACATAACTATTGTTTTAGATCGCAAATTATCGGGGTATACGCTACATAGCATAGCAACTCACTTAGTAATCGGCAGAATTGGTTACAGAAATAAACTCTTGGTAGAGAAGGCCAAGTCACCATACAGTTAGCCTCAGCATTCAAAGGCAATTGCTTCCAGGATCCCTGTGGATGCTGAACTCCACAAGTACTCAAGTAGTTTCCATTAAATGGTCTAGTACTGTACCCATGCGCTTAAAATGATCTTCAGACTGCTCATAAGAAAAGATAAATGTGGCTTGAGCACAGGGACTCCAATGGAGGAGTTAGGGGAAGGACTAAAGGAGCTGAAGGGACCTTATCATCAATGGGAAGGGCGGCCCTTGGTCCTGTGCAGGCTTGATGTTCCAGTACACAGGAATGCTAGGGTGCTGAAGTGGGAGTGCCTGGGTGGGTGGGGAGCACACTCATAGAAGCAGGATAAGGAGGGAGAGGATAGGGAGTTTGCAGAGGGGAAACCAGGAGAGGGGAAACATTTGAAATGTAAATAAATAAAATATCCAATTTTTAAAAAGAAGAAGAAGAAGAAGAAGAAGAAGAAGAAGAAGAAGAAGAAGAAGAAGAAGAAGAAGAAGAAGAAGAAAAGTTAAATGCTATATAAGCAGTTGCTACACTATTGTTCAGGATAGAGTGACCCAAGGGTATATGTTAAGGGAGAAATGCAAGTATCTCTGAATTTTCAATATGAATTTGACATCTAAAAAATGCGGAGCTCCACTTGATAACCGGCAATCATATGTTACTGTCATCCATTTCTCCACCAACAGCACTACCATCGCACACAGTATTACCATTATTTCATCCATTTCCTGTGCGGTCTAGAAGTGGAAATACAAAGTCGAGAAGTGCATGACTGGATTTATTTAAAGTTTCTTTAAACTTAACTTTCTACAGCAGATATCCCATTAAACGAAGAGTGTCTATACTGTTTACAACGTGCTCTTCCCACTGAAGGCCTGAGTCAGGAGAAACTTCCAGAAGTGTTTGACAAGCTGTTTGTGTTCGAAGGCTTTATTTTAATTATGCTGAACAATCAAGAGAATTGAAATAGAGCGCTGTAAAGACAAGCATTTTTTTTTTTGCACGTTCCCAAACACAATGCAGGTTTAATGTGTCCAACTTTTTATACCAGCCATAGGAAGAAAACAAAATGACCTAAACAAGAGCTTTCAGTGGCAAATGGATGCTTTCTGATGGTAATTGGCAGTCAGACAATTGCTCTTGTTTATTTGTAGTGAATTTATAGAATTGCTTTTAAAAGTGAGATTTTCATTATTTAGCTGAGAGTGGTATTGTTTTATGGGTACTAAGAAGTGCCAGATGCTGGTACTGTGGTGGGCTGCTGGCTGGTTCTCAGCACTGAGCTCTTTGTGGTTACATTTTTATTCTCCCACCTCCCGCCTCAATTGCCTGTCATTTCCACCTTTTAACTGAAACTGACGGACGAAAGGGCACCTTTCAAACAGATGGAATAAGGTTATGTCTCTGAAAGAAAGACACCACTGTCAAGAAAGGCAGGGGATAAAAAAAAGATTAGAAATGGAAACTACAGACATCTGTACAAAATTTCACAAGCCAGATAAAGTCTCAATGCAGAGAAGGTAAGGTAAACATGAACCTCCATCCCGATCCAAGAAACTATCTCCAGTTGACAACTACTTGCAAAGGAAAAAATTAGTTTCTCCTACAAAGTCTCACTAAATATACGAAACCCAATTAAGGGAAGGCCTCATACCCAACAGGAAATGGCCTACATAAGACAAACCCATTGCTGTTTGTGTGTGTGTGTGTGTGTGTGTGTGTGTGTGTGTGTGTAAATTACACATGTACATAATTTATTATTTTTTGGTCTCATATTACTTTGGACATGCTTGATCTTACTATGCTTCTGTTGTATATTAAGGCTTCAGATATTGCATTTTTATGGGTTTGTGTGTGTGTGTGTGTGTGTGTGTGTGTGTATTTGTATTTTTCAATGGTTTTTGGTTGTTATTCTGGTTTGCTTGGGTTTTTGATTTAGCTGTTTGTATTCTCAAGAGAGAGAAAATAATAACTGAAGTTGGATGAGTACAAGGTAGAGAAGTTTGAGAGGAAATGAGGAATAGAAAACCAGTGTCAGAATATATTGTAAGAATTTTCAATTAAAAATAATACCAGCTAATGAAAGCAAGAGGAAGAAAAGGATGAAAAGGGGGAAGTTGTTTAACATTGAAAAATGTAAGAAAAAAGAACTTTAACATTGGAACCCTCTTCATATGTATACTGAGCCTTAAATTCATCACTGATGGAGCCTGCTCATTCAAACCAACTCATTTCTGACTTCCTTATTGAAAAGAACATGGATAATTTAAATTTTGTTGCTGATAATGGCAGATCCTGTGTTTGAGGGCCCTGTAAAATGAGAGAAAAATATTTCAGTAAAACTACATTGCAAGTAACTCTCCTTGGGGCATCATGCTGAAGTAGCCTCTACTTTTCACTTTTTAATCAAGAAATTCGGATGGCTGAGAAACACCTTAAAAAATGTTCAACATCATTAGTCATTAGAGAAATGCAAATCAAAACAACCCTGAGATTTTACCTCACACCAGTCAGAATGACTAAGATCAAAAACTCAGAAGACATCAGGTGTTGGAGAGGATATGGAGAAAGGGGAACACTCCTCCACTGCTGATGGGACTGCAAGCAGGTACAACCACTCTGGAAATCAGTCTGGCGGTTCCTCAGAAAACTGGACATGATACCTCCGGAGGACCCAGCCATACCACTCCTGGGCATATACCCAGAAGATTCCCCAGCATGCAATAAAGATACATGCTCCACTATGTTCATAGCAGCCTTATTTATAATAGCCAGAAGCTGGAAAGAACCCAGATGTCCCTCAATGGAGGAATGGATACAAAAAAAATGTGGTATATATACACAATGGAGTGCTATTCAGCCATTAGAAACAATGAATTCATGAAATTCTTAGAGAAATGGATGGAGCTGGAGAATGTCATACTAAGTGAGGTAGTCCAGTCTCAAAAGAATACCCCTGGTATGCAGTCACTGATAAGTGGATATTAGCCTAGAATCTTGGAACACCAAAGTCACAATTCACGTACCAAATGATGTCTGACAAGAAGAAAGGAGTGGACACTGGGGCTGGAAAGGATCAAGGCATCAGTGTAGGGGAATACAAGAACAGGGAAGAGGGAAGGGGTGGAAGAGGGAGCAGGGGGAGGGAAAAGGGCATGTGGGACCTTTGGGGGGCGGGGAACCAGAAAAAGGGAAATGAATTGTAAATATAGAATATATCCAATAAAAAAGAAAGAAAAAAGAAATAACTCTGGCCATGATCCCTCTCCCCTCTCCCTTCTCCCTTCTTCCCTGTCCCCTGTCCCCTCTCCCCTCTCCACTCTCCACTCTCCACTCTCCACTTATCCCTCTCCCCTCTCCCCTTTTTCCTCTCCCCTTTCTCCTTCCCCCTCTCTCCCTCCCTTCTTTCCTCTCCCCTTTTCCCTTCCCCCTCTCCCTTCTGTCCTTCCCCTCACCCCCTTTGGTCTTTCCATCTCCCCTTTCCCCTTCTCTCTTCTCTCTTCTCCCCTCTTCCTCTCTCCCCCTCCCCCCTCTCCTCCTCTTCCTTGTTCTGTCTTCCCTTCTCCCCCTTTCCCCCTCTCCCTCTCTCCCCTAGCTGCTCTTCCCCTCCCCCTCTCCCCTATTCCCTCTCTCATCCTTCTCCCCCTTTCTTCTCTTCCTTCCAGTAAATCTAAATATATCCTTCCAACATTTCTCCCCAAAGGAATTTTCGTAGTGTAGCTCTCTTTTCTTCCGTGTTGATCAAAGAATCATCTACCTTATCATAATAACAAGTTAGCATGTCTTTCTTCTTGTGAATTTCACACAAAGAAAAGCACAAGGAACAGGCTAATCAGGTGCTTTCCTTAGCACCTCTACCAAGGAGAAGAGCATCTGGCTATTTGAAAGAGCATTCTAAGACAGGCAAACAAAGGCAAGAAAGTGGTCTCTCCCTATGTTGACTTCTCAATGCCAAGAACTCACACCTCGCTGAAAGGCTTTGTGATCAGGATGTATAGACAGACAGGTTTGCTCTTCTTCTGCCACAGCTGCAAGTGGCAGCTGTGCATGCATCAGTTCCTTCTCACCTAACCTGAGGATATAAAGTCAACCGCAGCTGGATCATCACTTACAACCTAGCCAAGTTACTCCAACTGCATAAGACAATAGGAATACCAAAAAGAACAAAGATACAAAATAATGGATGAAAAAGAATTGAAAATAGATAATAGATTAGTACAGAGAAGCCATGTGCAGTAGTGCATACCTGTACTCCCAGAACATGGGCAACGAAGACATTAGTATTCAAACTTCAAGGAGAGATTTGGCTAAGTAGCAAGTCTGATGTCAGCCTAAACCCTCTAAGACCCCACAACCAAAGTTAAAAGAAAAAATCACACGTATTATTTTTGCATTTAGTTTGATACATATGATTTTTATGTTTAAGAAAGGCAATCAAATTCGGACATTCAAAATCATTTTAAATGAATTTAAACACATTTTGCTTTATCAAAATTTTCACATACACCCAGAAAGCTTTACTAGGAAGCCTAACAGCATAGTCCTCCATAATCCTCATTCCCTGCTTTCTCAGTTCGCAGGAGAGTATGTGCCTGTACATTTCAGACTAACAATGAACTGACACACTGTATGTGCGGAGAACGTTGACATGCTAAGAGCCTCATTCAATATTTGTTTTTATTATTATCTCCATACTGTCTTACTAAATAGACTACTTATGAATATGGTAATGAATAATTTGGACTCATCGTTTGCTTTTGTTAAACAAAGCATCAGAACCCACCTCGGGGGAATTTCTGATTTGAGTATTGGCTTAAAACTGTATCTGCCAATGAATACAAGTCAGACTTCAAGTTACCTCCAAGCTCCTGAACTGAAATCTCATCAACAGTTTTGTCGCTTCCTTGAGAGATGGAGAGGCCACCTTCTGAGAAAACAATCGTAAACGCTTGAGCAAATAATGCTGCTGGATAATGCCGCATCATGCTCCCTGATCTCAGGGATTATGCCTTGGAGATAACGTCTGAACTGATGCATGAGCCCAAATCTGTAAATGCGAACATAAAGCAAAATGTGTGTCATTGACTTCCTAGGAAAAATAAATGAAGTAAACATAAAGCTAAATTCAGCCCAAGTCCAGCTTCCTGCTTCTTCCCTGGGAGCCATTTGGGATGACCATTACAAGGACACAGGGACATAGCTCCCTGGAGCAAGACCACAGGAAACATACACTCAACCCTGCTTCAAACCAGAGGCTCAGTCTTCCCTACTTGTTCAAGTTTGCCTGTGTTACTGACACAAGTTATTTGGGAAAGAAAATGTTTGTTTTATAATTTCTTGTCCTTGGCCACCATTTCAGGAAGTCAAAATGGCTTCCTTAAGACAAATGTATGACTGGCATGTTTAAGCAGGAAATGGAGCAAAAATTCAAAGCAAAAATCCATAGAATACTGCTTGTTGCCTTTCTTCTGTGGCCTAGGGCCGCCTGCCTAGGTATGACACCTCCTTCAGTGGACTGCACCCTCCCATGCCAATCATAAGTTAGGACAGTTCTTCATAAATATGCCCATTGGCCAATCTGGTTCCTCAGATGATTCTAGGCTACTCCACATTGATAACTGAAACTAAGTAGGACACTATATTTCCCTCTTAATCCCTCTTTTCCAAAGAGAAAGTGTATACGTATTTTCATTAATTTTGGGACCACCATGAAGGGTACTACAAATTCTACCTCAATCCAGCATTGATTAATCATTTGCTTCTTCCTAGGCCAACTGTATCAACTAAGTGTGTTTACTATGAATCTTAGTCTGTTTGGTCTGCTACTTGTAACGCAACTGTTATAACCTGGGAATCTGACCAACAACATAAATGTGTTTCTCACAAATTTGTGAGCTCGAAAGTCCAAAGTTAAACCATCAGTTCCTATCCCCTGGTGAGAGCTCTCTGCCTCAGAGACAACACATTCTTGTGGTATCTTCAGTCTTTGAAAAGGCCCAGGCAGTTTCTGGGGACTTCTTTTTAAATGGCACTAATCTCATCCAGGAAAACTCTGCCCTTTAGTCTGGCCACCACCAAAGCCCTTTCTAATCAGTCTCATCATTCTGTGGAACAGGGTTTCAACATATGGATTTAAAAGTGGGCACAAGCATTAGGCCACAGAACTTTATCAATTACAAAGCTGTCTTCCAGGGAAGAGGCAGATGTATCTACATCTTTGGAGTCTTTCTCTAGTACTTATGGCTTTTTTACTCTATGAAAAAAAAATGCTAGCTTGTATTCATTGTGGTCCATACATGCAGAGGAAAGAGGTGACCCAGTGACTTCCTATAATGATTAGACATGGTCTGTCCAAGTCTGAGCTGAACTGTGGTACAAACATATGCTTGTAAAAAGAAAAAAAATGTATAGCTGGGTTTTCTATTTTTGTAATTTCTACACCTTTCTCTATAATTGTATGGCTTTATACACTAAATTACAAATGAGACTCAGATAAAATTGATCCCAATTCCCAGAGATAAGAAGCATAACAGACCTAACCTTGCAAAAGACAAACAACAAAATTAAGAATTGTACATGTTATAAACAACCCACAGAAACACTATGAGAAGATATTTTTTAATTTCTTACAATAAAATACAAAAATGAACTACTGCTTCACCCTGAATTCATTTCCTTTGGGAATGAATTTCAATCTCTTACCCTTCAAGAAGGATATCTACTCATCCTTCTTGAATTTATACCTACTAGTAATCATTGGTCTGAAGATTGTAGCCAAAAACAAACAAACAAACAAACAAACAAACAACAAAAAGTGGGTCAGTCATACCACTTGAGGAAACCTCCTACCCCACCAGAGGCCAGGTCAGAGCCCTGAACCCCAATTCCTGCCTTCAGGGCCCTACGCTGCTTGAGTTCCTCTCCTGACTCCCTCTAATAATGAACAGTGATATGGAAGTATAAGCTCAATAAATCCTATCACCCTCCCCTCCACAAAAGAAAAAAAAAAACAGCAACAACAACAAAAAAGAAACAGTAGATCACCTTAAACTTGGGCCTCAAGACATCTAGTTTCTCTTGTTTGTTTTTGTTTTTGTTATTTGTATTTTGTTTTTTGAACCCTGCCCAGACAGAATGCAGCATGGCATTTTTACCTTGTTCACTAGAAGTTGAGACTCCACATGATACAGAAATATACCAGAGCAACTGAAGTAATCCTAGAAGAGACAGTGAGGAGTCAACCTGGCAGGTGACCATGTACACAGGAGTTATTGCACTAACGACCAGAAGAGTCTCCCAGCTGAGCCGATGCAAGTGGTTGATCTACAAGATCATGAAACTGCCTTTACAACTGCTGAAGTCATTGCTGTCTGGGTAGCTTTGTATGAGGCAAAAGCTAGTAGATTCATGGATGGTTTCTTCGAAATGTTGACCTAGATCTGAATTTTGTGACTTAAAAAAATATGTTGTGACAGCATACCATATAAGTCTCTCTCTCTCTCTCTCTCTCTCTCTCTCTCTCTCTCTCTCTCTCTCTCTCTCTCGCTCTCTCTCTCCTCCCCTGTGTATGTAAGCATATTTCTTTATACATGCATACACATACACAAGGAATATGGTAAAAGACTGAGAAAAGAAATGTGATGGGTTTCTGATTTTCAAGGTGAACAACATGCAGTGAGAAATGACTGCTTGTCTTCCAAGAACACATGAAGCGTGTCTCCATTGCCTAATACAAGTACAGCTTGTATTAGTCTAGTGAGTAACACCCCACACAGTCAGGAAGAGAAGCTGCTAGTGATGG
The DNA here is from genome assembly GCA_964023405.1 of Apodemus agrarius. NCBI lineage: Eukaryota > Metazoa > Chordata > Mammalia > Rodentia > Muridae > Apodemus > Apodemus agrarius. Next base: position 36,303,287 of record OZ030018.1, on the reverse strand, counting down.
TCAAATGTCTTCAGCTTCTAATTGGCCAAAGCTGCTCTCACAGCAATGTGATGGCTGTGGTCAGGTTGGCTGCCTCTTTTCGTTATTGTATGTCTTGACACTCCCCAGCATGAAAGTCACCCTCACAGAGGCTGAGCAAAGGCTTTCAGCCTGAGAGAGAGAGATGCACACGGATGTTTTCATTGGCTTCTGCGATCCAATTGGCCTGTCAAACTGGAGAGAATGCTGGAGGAGACAATGAGAAAAGAGCCTGCCAGAGCACAAGCCTCCATACCCTCTTGTCAGAGCAATTGTAACCACTCTGTTTATTTACTAACAGAGATGTCAAGGTCTTTCACGCCTACAGTTTTGCATGCTGATAGTATCAGAAAGAAAAGACTGGGATTTTATTTTGGTGGGTTTTTTTTTCCCATTTTCTCTGTCTAATGGAATGTCATCATAGAACTTAAGACTCAGGAAGATGAAGGCATTGCCACCATGGCCTGATGACATTTTGTTCTTAGTGAATAATCACGCCTAAGAGATGTAATACGCATGCCTAGCTGTCACACATGCCTGGTTTGAAAACACTGGTAAGCAAACTTTTTGAGCATAAAAGAGGATTAAGCTTTCACAGTAGGTAATAATATTGTCTCTTAGCATCCTTCAACATCAACCTGCAAAGTGATTTAAAACACACTGTGCTAGCACGTTCATATATATATGTATGTGCATATATATATATATATATATATATATATATATATATACAGGACACTTATTATGATTCTCAAATTAAGTCACCAGAAGAAGGATAGCTGAATTTAAATACTGTCACAGTCTTGATGTCAGATCTTCCAGACTCGATGTGCTTGCAGATACAGAGAAGGCTCCTGAGTTTGGTTAGGATGTAAATGACTTTTCATGTTCAAAAATCACTGGGTGTGGAGGTGGTGAATATAAAATTCATAATTCCATCAGCATTTCTACGTTTCCGGTTAGTCATCAGTGCTTTACACAAGATCTAAGATTCTTCCTTCACAGGTCAGATACAGTTTACTGTATCTGTCACTAGGACTAAAGTTTCTTCAGACATAAACATGTTATAGCTAATAAATAGCTTTGGTCTCCTGAGGTGTCCTGGATGGAGGAATTAGAGAAGGGACTGAAGGAGCTGAGGGGGTTTAAAGCCCCCTGAAGGGAACAACAGGGTCAACAGGCCAGACTCCCCAGAGCTCCTGGGGACTGGACCACCAGGCAAAGAATACACATGGACAGACCCATGGCACCTGCCACATATGCAGAAGAGGGTGGCCTTGTTGGAGGAGTGGCCCTTGGGCCTGAGGGTGTTCCATGCCCCAGTGTAGGGGAATGCAGGGCAGGAGTGGGTGGGTGGGGGAGCACCCTCATAAAGGCAGGGGGAAGAGGGATGGAATAGGGAAATTCTGAAGGGGAGACCTGGACAGGGGAAAACATTTGAAATGTAAATAATGAAAATATCCAATAAAAAATGAAGAAAAAAGAATAAAATACCTATGTTTGTGAGAGTTAGGCTAATTCAAAGAAGACAACATTGTCTTTTCTATGAAGTGTGTACTGGAGAGCTCACAAGCTATAGAAAAGCTTATTTTTCCCTCTCTCAGTAATGGAACTCCCAGACACTTAGCAGTTGAAATGAACTGGCAGTTTGTAGTGGGAAAATGAACTGCGATTTCATCCTACCCAGTGAGGCAACAACTCCTCCATGAGGATGTCGGTGTCTTTTCTAAGTTGATGGGGAAGTTTGTTTGACAGGTTTAGCCATACAAGGCCTTAAGGTTGTGATGCACAAAGAAGCATCAAGGCAAAGGGAGACTTTCTCCCAGTGGCACTCACTGTGTGTGGATTAGCAGTGTTCAATGCCCAGTGTTCCACTGTGGCAGAAACACCACAGTGAATGGAAGCCGAGGAAACTCGAGAAACTCTGATTCCACCCATTAAGAAGTTAGTCTCCAGAGAAACAAATAACCCTATTTAAAAATGAAGAACAGAGCTAAACAGAAAATTCTCAACTGAGGAAACTCGAATGGCCAAGAAGCACCTAAAGAAATGTTCAACATCAGGGAAATGAAAAGCAAAACAACACTGAGATTCCACCTCACACCAGTCAGAATGGCTAAGATCAAAAACTCAGGTGACAGCAGATGCTGGCAAGGATATAGAGAAAGAGGAACACTCCTCCATTGCTGATGAAATTGCAAGCAGGTACAACCACTCTGAAGATTGGTCTGGCAGTTCTTCAGAAAAATGGACATAGTACTACCTGAAGATCCAGCTATACCACTCCTGGGCATATACCAAGAAGATGTTCCAACATGTAACAAGAACACACGCTCCACTATGTTTATAGCAGCCATATTTATAATAGCCAGAAGCTGGAAAGAACTACTCAGCTATTAAAAACAATGACTTCATGAAAGTCTTAGGCAAATGGTTTGAACTTGAAAATATCATACTGAGTGAGATAACTCAGTCACAAAAGAATACAGATGGTATGTACTCACTGATAAGTGGATATTAGCCCAAAAGTTCAGAATACCCAAGATTCAATTCACAGACCATATGAAGCCTAAGAAGAAGGAAGGCCAAAATGTGGATGCTTCAGTGCTTCTTAGAAGGGTGAGCAAAATACCCACAGGAGGAAATAAAGAGACAAAGCATGGAGCAGAGACTGAGGAAAGGCCATCCCAAGACTGCCCCACCAGGGCACGTGTCCCATATACAAACACCAAACTTGGATGTTTTTGTGGATACAGGAAAGTGCTTGCTGATGGAAGCCTGATATGGCTATTTCCTGAAAGGCTTTAACAGAGCCTAACAAATATAGAGGCAGATGCTCACAGCCAACCTTTGAACTGAGCTCGGGGGTCCCTGATGAAGGAATTGGAGAAGGGACTGAAGGAGCTGAGGGGGTTTGCAGTCCCATGTCCTGTGTCAACAGGTCAGATCCCCCGGAGCTCCTGTGGACTGGACGACCAACCAAAGAATACACATGGAGAATACACATAAAATGCAATCACTGATAAGTGGATATTAATGAGCCCAGAAGACCTAAATACTCAAGACACAATTAGCAAGTCAAATGACTCCCAAGAAGAAGAATGGAGAGGACCCTGGGCCTGTAAAGATTGGATCCAGTATTGTAGACCCAGAACAGAGAAATCGTGGGGGGGGGGTGAGTGGGGAATAGCAGGGGGGGAGAGGAATTATGGGACATATGGTGGGGGGTAATTGGGAAAGGGGAAAACCTTTGGAATGTAAACATAGAATATAGAAAATAAAAAAAAATTAAAAAAAAAAGAATACACATGGAGGGACCCATGATGCTGAAAGCATATGTAGCAGAGGGTGGCCTTGTTGGACAGCAGTGGGAAGAGAGGCCCTTTGGCCTGAGGTTGTTTGATGTCCCAGTGTAGGGGAATGCCAGGCTGGGAAGAAGGGAGTGAGTGGGTGGGTGAGGGAGCACCCTCATAGAGGCAGGGGGAAGGGGGATGGGATAGAGGGGTTTCCGAAGGGGAGACCTGGAAAGGAGAAAACATTTGAAATGTAAATAAAGAACATATCCAAAAAAAAAAAAAAAAAAGAACAAAGAAAAAAGAAACCCTTTCTCTTTGTGTTAGTTTTCAACATAAATTTCGAAAGTGGTTGCATAGCTTGGAACCTGTGTTCCCTCCTCCTGGTTATGTTCCTTTCTCAGTACCACACTGGACACTGCCTTTGTTCTAGTGCTGGGTGTTCTAATCCTGACTTAAATACATTACCTCTCCTTTAGAGACCTCTCCCCACACATGGAAAAGGAAAGAAAGAAAGAAAGAAAGAAAGAAAGAAAGAAAGAAAGAAAGAAAGAAAGAAAGATCTATGAATGACATATTAATGTCTATGGTCAATTGGGAAAAGCACCATATACTGTACTTTCATTACTCACAAGGGTAAAACACTAGAAATATTAGAGTTCCCTGGTTTCAGATAATCCAATCCAAAATCATCATCTTGTATTTCCTTCCTTTATTTAGCATGAGACTCCCTTTGTTCCGGTTTGATCTCCCAATAGTTGTTAATATTCTAATAGAGGAGAAGAAATTAATTCAGTCAATGGCCTTCTGGTGATCTGGGGCTCTTAGATGCTAAGCGTTACTGGATAACATCTCTGTCCTCACCCTGAGTCCCTTCCCTCCCTTTGCACAAACCACAGACTCCAGGTCTCCATCAGTACCAGCTCTTGGAAAATACCTTCTCTCCTCCCACACTATGTTCAAGTTAAAGTGTGTATCAAAATCAACCCTAAAGATTGTAAAATCTAATAGAAAATTTAATCCATCTCTATTTGTATGAGTTCTGCTAAACTGCACATTTTGTTTTTAACTGATGGATGCCATCCTGTGGGGAATGTTGGTAATACTGATCTGCTCTGCTGCAATTAGTAGTAAGTAAATGTGCATTTTCCAGTCCACTAGCTGTGGGATGGAACTACAAGAAAGCCAGGATGGGCCCTGGCAAAACCTCCCATTCCCATTAGCGACGGCAGCTGCTTCCATTACTGAAGGAGTGCTAGCAAACTCAGGAAGGAAAGTGGCTTTTGTTCCACGGCTGATTGTGTTTTCTGCTACACCGATAACACTTCGTATCTACAACATTCTTCTGAAGAGTCTGCATGACTATTTTGCTCCTTCAGAAGGCAGGAAGGGAAAAAAAATGTATGGTGTTATAGCTCGGTGATGTAAGAACTCAATTCTGTTTTATAACTGAGCTCACTGCCCACCTCACCAAATGAATCAACCTGATTAGCTGTCGACTAGAAACCGCTGAGATCCCACCACAGCACGGTCACCTTTACACTCAACAGCACAGGAAAATTACAATTTCAGGGAGGGGGTTGAGGGGGGCGGAGAAGAAGACATTTAGTCATTTACTTTAAAATAGCAAATCTAGTCATTGTCGTGAGTGTTGCTTAACACAATTTCATGCCCTCTCAGCCTTGCTGAGCTGATTCTCTTTGCTGTCTTTACAGGGGGGGAGAGTGAATGATTAAAGCTGGCAGCCTCACCCCAGGCAGCTGCCAGTAAGCTCCCCAAATACTCCAGAGGTTGGTCCGGCCATCCTGGAAATGCTACCAGGGGAAAGTGATAAGCTGTGAGTGGCCCGTTAGGTACCCAGACTTGTGCAACAGTGTTTACCCCAGGAGTAGGTAATCTGTGAATTATGTCTAGATCCTGAGTTTTCACTCTTCTATGTAGCCTTGCATAGCACCAGAGTGATGTTATTACCACGGATGACGAGTATTTCCTTGTTCCGGTGGGATGTGAATTCTTCCTCCATTTTATACTCTTGGATGGTGAGTCCTACGAAGCTGGAAAAGTGTTAACACACGGACTCCTTCAGGGAAATGGGAGCTGGAGTGCTTTTTAGACATTTAATAAGATGGGGCAAGAATTCCAGAAAACACTGTCCGCAGTGGTTACGGACTATCTACCTGTACTGTGTAATTTAATGATATGACGCCGATTACACCACTTATAAACTTTTCTAATTAAAGGCAAAGCTTAATGAGAAAGCTTGCCAAGCTTCAGGTCCCTTTCTACATGGAAGAAACGGAGAGAAAATACTGAGGAAGACTGAGCAGAAGAGTCAGAAAGAGGCACCTGCTACAATATGTATATTTTGTTGTTGTTAGCAATGCCACAACATTGATTCAGCTTGGTGTAGTGAATACCCAGAGAAGAGCTTCCTTTGTTAGGGGTGTCATGGGGCTGTGTGTATGCATTGTGAGATTTGAGTAGAATTCATGCTAAGAGGATCTAGCCTCAGGCTGTAACTGGGTGGGAGCCAATGGTTGAGAATTTGTATTTAAGAGACACTTTTCGACATGAATGAAATATGCCATCCATTTTTACCCGACATGTTTTTCCAACTTGGTGGTTCATACACTATTCAGCTCACCCTTTCTGAGTTTTGCTGTACCTTAGATTTTGCTCTAAATCTATCATTTTTTAAATCAAACCACAAACGCAAAGCATAACCAGGCTTTGGGTACCACAATCTCTCAGCCCGTTTAACCACTCCTGAGATTTGGGGCAAACTTCTTGGGAGTTCAGGACTCTGATGCTAGAAAAAATCAGAACTACAGAAGCTGTTGCAAGTAATTGGCCTTACATGGCATTTGTCACCAAACTCACAAATTCCATATCCTAGGACAGCCCTGAGTTGGGGCTTTGCTACATCAGATGTTTTTAAAACTCTAAATAGTAAATATTTAAGAAATTCCATTTCAGAGTTACAGAAAACTGTTAAGACTATGTGACTACCACATAATTACTTTTTTTAAAAATCTGGTTTCTAAGTGCAAGGAACTGTTAATCACACCTAGAGAAGGTCCTCAGTAACTTCTGGCTCACATTTGGCAAATCTGGGAACGTGTGACAGAGGATTCCAGCTCCTGGGGTCCCGGTGTACAGCTGTCTTATTCAATGAGAGAAGAGGCCCTTGGTCCTGTGAAGGCCCGATGCCCCAGCATAGGGGAATGCCAGGACAGGAAAGTGGGAGTGGGTAGGTTGGTGAGCAGGGGGAAGGAGGATGGGATAGGGGGTTTTCAGAGGGGAATCCGGGGAAGGGGATAAATGTTTGAAATGTAAATAATGCAAGCATCTAATAAAAAATCTAAAAAAAAAATTAAAAAAATAAATTTAAAAGTAAAAATAAAAACAAAACAAAAGCCGTCTTAGGGTTCATTTTTCCCATGGTCCAAGGTATCCATTTCCTCTTTTAAATCTCTTCAGAGAAGGGATGTAAGAACTCTCAACTCCGTCAAGCCGGACCATGTAACTTATGTGCATCCCTTGGTCAGTGACAGTGACTGTCAGGATAAAACAGCCTGACCAGGGCAAGGAAACTCTGGATGAATGTCATTTCTGGATGAAGATAAAGTGAGGAAGGAATAGATGGGTAGACTGGGCTGGCAGGTTAGCTTCAGAGGGTAAAGGTGTCTGCCATCCAGCTTGGGGACCACAGTTCAATCCTTGGAATCCAAATGGTAGAGAGAACCGATTCCCACAAGTTGTCATCTCCCTTCCATACCTGTGCTGTGGCACACAAATAAATAAATACGTAAATAAATAAATGCAATTTTACTAAAAAAAACAAAAGAAATAGAGCTACAAGAAAATTTGGGTCACATTTGGATGACAATAGTGAGAAAGTGCTTCAAACGTGCCATTATCACTCCCTAATATGGCTTTTTTAATGTTTGCTTTATAAAATTTATAACTGAAAAGCAAAAGTAAAGTTAACATGTTTTGATGTTGACAAGATAATTGCAGGGAGGCCTTTTAAATTAATATTTCTTAAAAATAATAATTATCAATTTATTTATTACCTCAATTCATGGTGTGGCATCAACTAATCAACTTCTGGTGTGCTCCACGTATTCATAAAAAAAAAAAAAATCCGAGTGTGCTACACTGAAGTGATTTGGAAGCAAAAGTGATTTACTGTGAATGATGTTTTCCTTCTCTTTGGAGACAGGGTCACTGAGCTCCTGTCTCTGTGTAGCCTTGAGTGGTCGATCCTATTGCCTTATAAGAATGAGTCACCACACGGACTAGATGACCATCTTTTAATCCTATAAGTATATTACCACACACTGTTTCCTCCTTTTAAGATAACAACCATCTAAGCTTGAGACCCTTTCTGAACAGAAGGCTGCCTCAGTGGACCTCTCAGTCCACACCAGGTCCTCCCCACTCTTCGAGTCTTTTGTTCCGTTAGTTTTTTGAGTAAGCTTTCAAAGACACTCACAGAATTCGCGCCCGAATGGAGAAATGAAATATAAATACTCGTGCCTGAAGTGTACTCTGCAAAGTAAATTCCCTGTTAGGGAGAATTATTTAACAGACAATTTCCATGAAGGTGAGTACACAGCAGAGCAAAGCGCTTTAGAGATTGGGAAAAGGCTAAAGTTAAGCTGCGCTCCCTGGAGGATGGTTGGGAGCAGTTTATTTTAAATATGCTAAAATGTTAGGGCATTATCTTTCTAATAAGATGAGATCAAAGAAGAATCAACAAACCGAACTAAGAAAATAGATGCAGCTTCTGAGTTCAAAAGTTCAGTAGCAATGCCTGCTGGCTTCCTGCTGGCTTCTGCTAAGGTTGTCAAAAATGTTCACTGTTTCCTGGAGAGCTGAGCGAGAAGATAGTAAGGATTCCGTTGACGTTTCTAAGCATAAAGCCTCCGTTTAGCTTCCACATGGGCTGTGCTCCAAGCATTCAGGTTGGGAGCTATGCACTTAGGACTCCGTCTGCTGTTTCTCTAGGGACAAGGAGTCATCTGAGCAGCTGAAGCCAAGTTCTGGCTTAATGGTGTTATGAAACTTAAACTCCATGGTATAATGATCTCATGAGAAGGAAAATGTATTTCAAATCCTAACTAGAATGGCATAGATAGATTTGCCATCAACGAATGGATACTTTGATCTCAAGGCTCCGGGCCAAGGCCTTAAGGTGTGTGATGATTTGAATATGAAAGAGGCTTTCCTGTGGATGGGCTGGTCTCCAGCCAGTATCTTTTAGGACAGAGGTAGAAACTTAGCAAGAATACCCATGGTATGCACTCACTGATAAGAGGATATTAGCCTACAATCTTGGAACACCAAAGACACAATCCACATACCAAATGATGTCCGACAAGAAGGAAGGAGTGGACCCTGATTCTGGAAAGGCTCAATGCATCAGTGTAGGAAAATACCAGAACAGGGAAGTTGGAAGGGGTGGATGGGGGAACAGGGGAAGGGAAAAGGACTCGTGGGACCTTTGGGGGCGGGGAACCAGGAACGGGGAAATGAAATGTAAATAAAGAATATATCCAATAAAAAAATAAAAATAAATAAATTTAAAACACTAAAAAAAAGAAGAAAAAAGAAACTTAGCAAGTAGATTCTAGCTGGAGGAAATAGTTTCCTGGGCTGTGCCTATGAAGGTTGGGTTGGATGACACCTGTAAAGGCTATTCTTGAATGTCAACTTGACTAGCTCTGGAATTAACTAAATTCCAAAAAATGGAGAACATACCTGGGAGGGACTTCTGCTTAATTTGAAGTAGAAAGAGCCACTTAAAATCCAAATCTGTAACATAGGAAGGCATGCCTTTAATCCAGATCCTGTGTTGGAAAGAAACCTAGCCATTTTACCACCAAGCCTTGCTGGAAAGTCCATTCCTTCACTGGCATTAGAGCTTACTTCTTTGGAATTGAAGAACAACTGAGATACCTAGTGTCATGGACTGAACAAATCCTGCATTCTTAGACATTCCATTCAGAGCCAGCCATTGATGGATAAATGGGACTGAGCCTGTAAGTCATTCAAAGAAGCCGCCTCTCTATATATATTCATTTTATAAGTTCTGCTACTCTGGATAACAGAATGGATGGCCAGCAGCCTTCCACTCCTCCTGAACCTGTACAGCCAAAAAAGGACACTTCCTTATGCTGCTTTTGCCAAACATGCCATAGCCCCAAGGGAAGTCATCATACACCCATGAGACCACAGAATATATTAAATATTTCCTTGTCATTTCTCTCTGATATTTTGCTACAGTGGTAAGAAAAAGAACTCCATAAGAAATGTGGGAATTAAAGGCAGTTAAAGATGAACTTCTCTGGAACCCACGGACGCCCTCTCCTCATACCCGACTCCTTACCCACAAAACCCAGAACCATTTTCAAATCAGTGCACGACAACTTTGGAGTTCTTTTGTGCCCAGGCTTTTAGTAACACAATGCCTGGCCAATCTTTCTTTCCATTTCTTATAAAGTAAGCAGGTCACCATTCTGAGACTTTCCTACAGGGTTGTGATTTAGAAAACAGTAAAGAGTATCTACTGGAAAAAGTGACAGTAATTAAAAACTACCAACTTTTGTTAGTGTCTGGGGAATAACTTGCTAGGATCAGCATATTATAGCCACACAGTGGGTCTTCTAAAAGTGTCAAGCCTCTAAGAAATAGTTTATGCCACAGACAGACTGTATATTAAAAACATATCCCCAAGGCTGGCTTTTAAGTGGTTAAGATTCATTTGGGTGTTACATAATTTGAAGAAGAAATAACAGATAAATCTGTAAATTTAATGTAACTGAAAATAGATATCATCAGTCAGATCTGGAACTGATTATCTTAGATCACCAGACAAAACTTACTAAAAGAACCAGAAGAAATAGCCAAATGAGACAAAATAGAAAATGGCCCTCAAATAAAGAAAAGAGACAAAGACAATAAGGCATAGAGAGACTTGAATGAAACCAACAGAGAAAAACAATTGGTAATGAAGAGGAACAAAGAGGGCAGAGGTGGTTTTGAGAAAGGCCAGGGTTGTTTTTCTTCCATTTCTAAAATCAGACCAGTATTTGGCAAGCAACATATGGATTTCAGAATTGTCAGGACAGTAAGAACAAAGTAGGTGACCTCACTTGTATTCAAGCCCCAAATTAGGCCAGTGGGCATGGAATTATGTAGTAACATGAGATGTGATGCCCACAGCATCAGTCAGTTTTGACTATGCCTCGTCCACCTCTGAAAGCTGATGCTGAGTGTCCATGAGGAATGATAGGAAAATGATTGAATTCCCTCAATTACCTTTCTCACACAGAGCACCAACATGCTGACCATGCATTAAAGAAGTTATTGGGAAGACTAAGAAGAGGACTCTGCCCAGGCCAGTTTTCTGGAAAATTCTCATGAGAGGAAGCATAATATGTGTCATACTCTACAAGGAATTCAAAAAGGTCTTCTTTCTTCTCTACTCCTCAAAGTACACCTCAGGCTCAGGGTTTGAAAGTTCAAATACAAAACAAAACAAAAAATATTGCTGGGGAATTTCTGAACTATGAAGCATTCAACTTCATTCTGAAATCTTTGTAGCATACAGAAATTGTTCTCAAGACAATTTATTATAGCTGGCTTTCCAGAATTCAAGAGAGAGGTAGTCTCTCTCTCTCTCTTTCTCTCTCTCTCTCTCTCTCTCTCTCTCTCTCTCTCTCTCTCTCTCTCTCTCTCTCTCTCTCTAGGAGACCATGAGTAGGTGGTTTTTCTAATGCACTTGTGGTTGGATCTTGGGGAAAAGCCAGCTAGCATTTCAGTGTAACATTGTATAGGAAGCAATTAAGCACATTAGTAAGGCTTGTTCTGTTGCCCAGTTTTTGCTACTACAATCATTTCTTTACTTTTTCTGTTACCCACAATATAGAAATCCAACAACCACAACACTCAAAACTGCTAACTGCTCAACCAGAGAAGGAAAGAGCCACTTTGGTTAGGTGAGAGAAAATGTGTCCTGCGGTTGTTGGCCCTTCGCACTGTGGGCAGCTGAGAACAAAAAGTGATCTCAGTCACAAGAACAACAGGGCCATGGGCACCCTGTATGTTATCGAAATCATGCATAATGGTCTACATTATGTACTTTACTGATGGTGTTTCATTGATCCTGAAAATAAAACTGTGAAATAGAATAGTGGAGATGTTGCAATTATCTGTTACAGAGAACCTTTCTCCTTCTAACTGAGCAACATTTTTTTAAAGAACATGGCATTAAAGAAACATGAATTCCATAACATGTTTCCTTAACATTTAATTATCTGGATTATGGCTCATCGATTATGTGTAATACAGGGTGCCTAAGAAGTGTTAGAAATCGATGTCATGCTATGACATGCAAAAAACGGATTCAAGATCTCAATATAGGACCCAGGGGCCTGACTAAATGACTGATTGACTCTGTAACCTTGGGAAGTTCACATACTTCTGGACCTGAACTGATTTACCCTCGGGTTTGTGGGATTGAAATATTTGCTGTGTGGGAACAAACTTTCCAGTCAAACCTTCCAATTCAAAGTTAGAATTTCTGCTTCATCAACAATGTGAGTTTAAGTTATTTAACATTGAATGTTAATTTCCACATGTGAAATGAGATTCATCTCTGGGGAGTCAACCTTCATGTGAGCCTAGGGATCCCTAGCTCTTTCCAGCCACCATCCTAAGCCATCCCTCCCAATCTCACTCCATCCCTTTCAGACTCCCACCCACTGCCGAGTAGTCCTTTACTGGGACCCCACAGCCACGACACTTGGCTGAGACACAGCTTAATGGATCATTAAACCATAGAAACTTCTTCTTGCAGTAGATGAGAATTAGCACAGAGACCACTAGACAATGTTCAGGAATGTTGGGGGTCTGGAACACTCAACAATAAAGAGCATATCTGTAACATACCTTTCTTCTCAAGGCTCAGAAATCTGTAGTGAAGAGGAGATTGAGAAGTTGTAAGGGCCAAATGTGGTGGATGATTCTAAGAAAACTGTTTGTCAGACAGAACAGACCTGATGCACCTATGAACTCACAGATACTGTGGAAGCATGTCTAAGACCTCCACAGCTTCAAGCCACACAAAATCCTAGCAGAAAATAAGGCAAGTAGGGACAAAGTCTCACCCCAAAATCAGGAAGCTGTTTTCAATTGAAAGCATTAAGAGAGAAAATTAGTAACTTCAACAGAGTGAAATTGTGTATATTAACCACTCCTATGGGAGGCTGCATACTTGGGAATAACTGGCCTACACTGAACTGACGTGATCTCTTCTGTGTTGGGCTTGTTTTGTTTTGTTTTGTTTTGTTTTGTTGGGTTTTGTGGGGTTTTTTCCCTATGTTTGGTATGTGTGAGGCAGAGGTTGTTTCCTTTTTGGATTTTGCTTCGTTTGTTTGATTGGGAGTTTTGTTTTTGTTTTTTGTTGTTGTTTTTGGAAAGAGAAAGAACATGAAATATAGTTGGTGGAAGATCTGGGAAGAATTTGAAGAGAAGGACGAATATATATTACTAAAGGTCATATGACCATGTCCAACATAACCAATTATTTTCTTGTCTAATGCGAACTATAAGCAATTATATTGAATGTGAAATGTTTAGAGTACTTCCTAGTCTATATGAAATACCACCCCCAAAAAAATGCCATTATCACTAATAGGGTTGTAACCTGTGCTTCTTTTTTGGACTTTCTTAAAGAGTTGAACAGTGTTGTAGTTTCTATTGTAAATTTCATCTCACACACTCATCATGTGCTACTTCTATTTTAATATACTTTGTAAGTAATGGCTTAGTGTTCAAGCTCTCTCCCTTTCCTGCTCCAAAGCAAAGAGAGGCAGGTCTAGAGAAAGAGTTAAGGCAGAAACCCAAAATACAGGATGAGTGACTTAAAGCCACAGCTGGGATGAATGTCCAAGCTCTATCTACTATTACAAATGGGTTTTGGCTTGCAGTAATGTCTTCAGTCCAGGAGGCATCCTGGCAACCCATGTAGTATTTCAAGTGTTGATTTCAATTTGGCAGCTGTACGCATATGTCACTGCTGCAGTCTTCAGGTTATTTTCAATACAGAACCAAGACTCTATGATCCTTAGAAGGCAGAGTCATAAATGAAACAAATTGCCTAATTGTAAAAATAAAATGAAGAGACAATTATTAGCAAGTTTTAAACATTTCACCAAATCCTATGACCCTATGTTGTTTTGATGTTGCCATTAATGAGAGATCTCTTAGCTTTAGGGGAAGCATTGCGAAGAGATGGACTGTAACTTCCAGCTTCTCTGACAGTCTCACACAAATGCCTAAGAATATTAAAGTAAAAATGTCATGATGATAAAGATTCATAGCATGTCTAAAGTGAGAAGCCGAGGAGAGTTTTCACTTCATATCAGAACGCGGAATAAAACAGAAAACCATAATCAGAAAAGCAGGCGAAGAGTTGAGCAGCTATGCAGCCTAGGGACGGCCAGCTGGTGCGCTCCTACACGTTCATCAGAATGTGAGGTTGCTCTCCTCGTAAATGAAAGCGTCTTTGAAAAATAATTACAAAGAGAACGTGACAAAATAAATCATACTGAAATTTACAAGAAAGGGACACGGTTGCAGTCCAGGCACGATAGAAAAATGAGATCAAAGTAGTGGTAATAGAATTTTGAAGATTTTACTGCAAACAAACAAAACATAAAAATTAGTGAACTGTTTATGCTGTTCAGTAATTTATGAAATGAATATAAAGAAACCTGAGTTATCACACCTATTAAAACACAGATCAAAATAAAGATATGGGGTTAAGATATTATAAAAATATAAAATCAGTTCAAGAGTAATGTGTTTATGTTTAAAACTAAGGCTGTAACATTGGGGATAATAGGCGAGATAGCCGACTGCTTGGAGGAAAACCCTTTTAAATGTCTATTTTAACTCATGAATGTCTTATATAGGTGGTTTCTGTTATTATCTAATAAAACAGTTTGGGGATCAGGAGGCTATGCTTCGCAAACTTGGCTCCTTCAGTTTTATGATGCTGCCAACTTAAACACATAAATCTCAAGGATGCCCTGAAGGAGGAAATGAGTAAGTGACTGTTCATGGTTGATTTTTATGGACTGGCCCTAGAAGCATATGTAACACTTCTGCCTATATTTTATTCACAAGAATCTAGTGAATCCACCTACTTCAGTTTGGCTAAAGAAACTGCCTATCTGTACATCCCAGAAGAAAAAGAGAAATAAAGTACACCGTTATCTCTGGTCCAATCCTGCTTTGTGAAGAAACTCTATTTGACTTGATATCCTCCACATAGAATACATTCATAGATCTATTCAACATAGACTTCAGAAGTCCCACACATTCAGAGCAATCAGTTGAGAGGTCAAGAGTTTCTGGTAACAAAGACTCAGTCCTATTTTGCTACCTCACATGGTTTTCATGGTCTGGTGACAAATAAATTCAGAAAAGAAACTAGCTTCCTCAACTGAGTACATGCTGGTGAGTTGTGAACTGTGTGACTGCAATGAGTATTCTCATTCAGAGAAGGAGCAGGAGGAAACATAAAAATAGCTGTTGATACACAACGCAATTCTGGAACCCCATTACATACATATGACATATCCAAGCCTGTTCTTTAGGAAGGACATGATCTTCTCATTATTCCTCTGGTGCTTGCTCATATCAGTTAGGATTGTTGGTTCATTCATACTCAAATCTTCAATAAAATTCTGCCATATTTGCTCCTTGGAGACAGAAATTTGGCAAATCCATTTTCTGCTTCTTATAAAGATCCAATTATTTTTCCAAGGTTTAATCAACGCATTTTGGTCTTGGTTTATTGTTTCTATTGGGTTTCTAAATTGCTTAATTCTGATTAATATGATATATAGAAAATATAACTAAGTTCTTTCACGAAAACATATCTCATCTGATATATTTATTTGTAACTTTTGCCAATAGGTCACTCCAAAAATAGCAATGTTCTTGGAGAATCTGGCTTAGTTTGCAAGGCTACTTTTCTGCTACAAACATACTGCTTAAATTATCCATGTAACATATTTCTAATATGGAATGGTATCATTTAAAATTTGTATCTTTTGCTCATTAAACCACTCATCATATTTAGCATCAAGTTTTATTTCCAGTGCATTCAGATATAGAAAGCAATCAACTTTCCAAACTTTCTCTTTTTTGTAAATGTTTTTTATTTATTGAAAAGGGAAGTAAAGGGAAATAAAAATACCTCATGATAAAATTAAAGATCTACATGGAAAATATTTCAGATAAACACATTAAAATTGACAATTTTCATGGAAAATTAAGGAGTAAAGTGGTAGACATGTGAAACATTGCTAAATTAATTGAAATATGGGATAGAAACATGATAGAATTGAAAATTTACATGGAAAATATTTCTGATAAAGTTGTAGAAAATTATAGAAAAACATGTTAGAACTGAAGATTATCATGGAAAATTTTATATAGATATAATAATGGTAGGCATAAAAGTATTTCTAAGTTGATTAAAAGTGCAATTATAAACATTTTCATTGAAGATTTACATGGAAAATATTTCTGATAAAATTGTAGAAATATATAGAAAAACATGTTAAAATTAAAGATTATCATGGAAATTATATAGATAAAATGATAGGCATAAAGATTGATTGCATCTAAGTTGATAGGCATCTAAGTTGATTGAAGGTGAAATTATTAACATTTTCAGATAACATTGAAGATTTACATGGAAAATGTTTCTGGTAAAATTCCAGAAATAAATAGACAAAACATGTTAAAATTGACTATTTCATGGAAAATTTTACATTAAAAATTGTTGATGTAAAAACTCTAAATTAATTGAAGGTGGAATTAGAGCCATTTGTGATGAAATCAAAGATTTACATTGGAAACATTTCTGATAAAATAGAGGAAGTATATAGAAAGACATTAAAATTGAAGATTATCATGAAATGATGCAGATAAAATGGTAGACATAAAAGAAATTACTAAATTAATTAAAATGGGAATTTCAAACATTTTCTGATAAAATTGAAGATTTACATGAGAAATATTTCATTAGTCTATGTCTTTTTATTGGGGAGTTGAGTCCATTATTGTTAAGAGATATTAGGGAATAGTGATTGTTGCTTCCTGTTATTTTTGATGTTATTTTTATGTTTGTGTGGGTATCTTCTTTTGGGTTTGTTGGAAGAAGATTACTTTCTTGCTTTTTCTAGGGTGTAGTTTCCCTCCTTGTGTTGGCATTTTCCGTCAATTATCCTTTGTAGGGCTGGATTTGTGGACAGATACTGTGCAAATTTGGTTTCATCATGGAATATCTTGGTTTCTCCATCTATGATTATTGAGTTTTGCTGGGTATAGTAGCTTGGATTGGCATTTGTGTTCTCTTAGAGGTCTGCCCAGGATCTTCTAGCTTTCAACGTCTCTGTTGAGAAGTCTGGTGTGATTCTGATAGGTCTGCCTTTATAAGTTACTTGCCCTTTTTCCCTTACTGCTTTTAATATTCTTTCTTTGTTTTGTGAATTTGGTATTTTAATTATTATGTTTCAGGAGGACTTTCTGTTCTGGTCCAGTTTGTTTGGAGTTCTGAAGGCTTCTTGTATGTTCATGGGCATCTCTTTCTCTAGCTTAGGGAAGTTTTCTCCTACAATTTTGCTGAAGATACTTAGTGGGCCTTTAAGATGTAAATCCTCATTTTAGTCTATACCTATAATCCTTAGGTTTGGTCTTCTCATTGTGTCCTGGAGTTCCAGGATGTTTTGAGTTACCAGCTTTATGCATTTTGCATTTTCTTTGACTGTTGAGTCAATGTTTTCTATGGTATCTTGAGCACCTGAGGTTCTTTCTTCTATCTCTTGTATTCTGTTGTTGATGCTTTCATCTATGACTCCTGAATTCTTTCCAAGATTTTCTATCTCCAGAGATGTCTCACTTTGTGATTTCTTTATTGTTTCTACTTCTACTTTTAGATCCTGGATGGTTTTGCTCAGTTCCCTCACTTGATTGTTTGTGTTTTCCTGTAATTCTTTAAGGGATTTTTGTTTCTTCTTTAAGGGCTTCTGCCTGTTGACCCATGATCTCCTGTATTTCTTTAAGGGATTTTTGTGTTTCCTCTTTAAGGGCTTTTACCTGTTGACTGATGTTCTCCTGTATTTCTTTAAGGGAGTTATTTATGTCTTTCTTGAAGCCCTCTATCAGCATCATGAGATACAATCTTAAATCCAACTTTGCTTTTCCGATGTGTTGGTGTATCCGGGACTTGCTGTGGTGGGAGAACTGGGTTCTGACGTTGCCATGTGGCCTTGGTTTCTGTTGGCAGGGTTCTTGTGCTTGTCTTTTGTCATCTGGTGCTAGTTGGTATTGTTGTCTCTGGCTGGAGTTTTTTCCTCCTGTGGGCCTGTAAGCCTGTTTCCTTATTCCTCTGAGCTCAAAGTGAAAGCACTGCTGGGAGATCTCTCTCCTGGCTGGCTATGCACAGAAGACTGTGGAGTTTCCCAGCTCCCCAGTGCAAATGGTGGAGGGTGGGAAGATTTCAGTCCCAGCTGCTCCACTGATCTTAGGCCCTGTGTGCTCCTAGCTGGGTCCCCTCCAGAGAGAAGGTGGAGATCTCACCTCCGTGCTCAAAAGTGAAAGCCTACTGGGAGATCACACCCTCCTGGTAGGCTGTACACAGAAGGCTGTGGAGTCTCCTGGCTCCCTGGTGCCAAACTTCCAAACTTTCAATAATCACTTTTATAGATTCTTTCCACCCATTTCACTACCAAGTCGACCAGACCCTTATCTATTCCAAACCTAGTTAATTAATATCTGTCAGTATACACTAGCAAGTATATCAGTTCTTTATCTCCACCAACCCAAGTTAATATAAAGCAGTGTACACTTAACAATTTCTTTTTTTTTTCAGGTAGGTCAACTGAACATTCTTCCCAGTGCATCAGTGAACAATTTACAGCAAGCATCAGCAGCACATTATACAAATCCCTATCTCTAGTCCCCAAATTGACTTCCATGAACTCTTTGAACACAAATTTTAAACCACTGCTAGATGAAAGATTAGGCACATCCTCTCCCACTGAGTCCAGATAAGGCTGTCCATTTAGGGCTATAGGATACACAGGCAGCAGGTAGGCAACAGGCTCAGGGACAGCCTCTGCTCTAGTTGTTTGGGGACCTTCATGAAGGCCAAACTGTTTATCTGCTATATATGTGCAGGTGACCTAGGTCCAGCCTGTACTAATTCTTTGGTTGGTAATTCAGTCTCTGGAAGCCCCCAAGGGTCCAAGTTTGTCGACTCTGTTGCTCTTCCTGTAGAGTACCTGTCCTCTTCTGGTTCCTCAATCTTTTTCCTAACCCTTAGAGTAAGAGTCCCTGAGGATCATCTACTATTTGGGTGCAAATCTTGTCATCTCTTTCCATTGGTTGTTGTGTGGAGCCTTAGAAAACAGTTATGCTAGATTCCTGTCTGAAAGTATAATGGAATATCATTGATAGTGTTGGGGCTTGGTTCTTGCACAAAGGATGGGTCTCAATATGGGGCAGTCATTGGTTGGTCATTTCCTCAGACTCTGCTCTATCTTTGTCCCTGCACATCTTATAGGCAGGATACATTTTGAAGGATTTGTGTGTTGGTTCCTATCTTTATCTTTCCATTGAGAATCCTGCCTGGCAATAGGAAGTGGCCACATCAGGATCCATATCCCCCACTGCTATGAATCTCAACTAGACTCACCCCTTTAGATCCTCTGGAACCTCTCCCCATCCTGTGTCTTTGGCACGTTCTAGACATGGCCCCTACCCCAATCTATATCCCTTCTCTTCCCTGCTTTTCCTTCATATGAGCCCCCCACCCTGCTCCCCTCCCCATCCCTTCTTCCATACTGTTCCCTCCTTCCATCCACCTCCCATACCTATTTTGCTTTCTCTTCTGAGAAAGATTCAACCATCCTCCCTTGCGGTCTCCTTGTTATTTAGCTTCTTGGGATCTGTTGATTATAGTGTGGTTATCCTGTACTTTATGGCTAGTATCTACTTCTAAGTGAGTACCTACCATGCATGGCCTAGATCACATCACTTTGGATGAAATATTCTATTTCTATCCATTTGTCTGCAAAGTACATGATGTCCTTGTTTTTAATGGCTATGTAGTATTCCATTATGTAGATATGCTACATTTCCTATATCCACTATTCAGTTAAGAGACATTTAGGTTTTTTTGTCCAGTTTCTGGATATTATGAATAAACGGTTATGAAGATATTTGAACAAGTGCCCTTGTGGTATGGTAGGACACTGAGATTTCACCTTACACTCATTAGAATGGCTAAGATTAAAACTCAAAGGACAGCATATGCTGGTGAGGGTGTGGAGCAAGGGGAACACACCTCCACTTCTAGTGGGAGGGCAAACTTGTACACTCTGTAAATCAATTTGCTTGTTTCTCAGAAGGTTGGAAATAATTCTACATCAAGATTCAGATATACCACTCCTGGAAATAGACCAAAAAGATATCCACCATCCCACAAAAACACGTGCCAACCCAATTCTTTTTCTTGTTTTCATTTTTTAATATTTTCTTTATTTACATTTCAAATGTTATCCCCTTTCCCTGTTGCCCCTCCAGAAAACCGCTATCCTATATTCCCTATCCCTACTTATATGAGAGTGCTCTCACACCCACCCACCCACTCCTGCCTCCCTGCCCTGGCATTCTCCTACACTGGGGCATCGAGCCTTCACAGGACCAAGGGCCACTCCTCCTACTGATGTCCAACAAGGTCCCCCTCTGCTACAAATGTGGCTGGAGCTGTTGGCCCTCCATGTGTACTCATTTTGTCAGTGGTTTAGACCCTGGAATCTCTGGAATATCCAAGACACAATTCACAAACTACATGAAGCTCAAGAAGAAGGAAGACCATCATGTTGATACTTCAATCCTTCTTAGAAGGGGAAATAAAATACTCGAGGAAGGAAATATGGAGACAAAGTGTAGAGCAAAGACTGAAAGAAAGACCATCCAGAGACTGCCCTACATGGGAATCCATCCCATATATAGTCACCAAATATAGACACTATTGCAGATGTCAAGAAGTGCTTGCTGACAGGAACCTGATATGGCTGTCTCCTGAGAGGCCCTGCCAGAGCCTGACAAATACAGAGGTGGATACTTGCAGACAACCATTGGACTGAGCATGGGGTTCCCCAGTAGAGGAGTTAGAGAAAGGACTGAAGGAGCTGAAGGGATTTGCAACCCACAGGAAGAACAACAATATCAACCAATCAGATCCTCCAGAGCTGCCAACCCAATTCTTAACAACAGCCCTAAGATCAGGACTGTTAATTATCATGGACAGTCAAGCCTATGTGCGGGAATGCATTTACCAAGTTTGCATAAATGTAAAGATATAGAAACAGAAGCTAAATGACACATTACTAATGCTGAAAACTCACACACACACACACACACACACACACACACACACACATTCAGAGAGCCATTATTAGAAGAAAAATAAGGATTTATGCAATGTGGAACAGGTGCTAACATGTTTCTAATGGCTTATTTTGAGATTTACTGAAGCTGGGTACAATGGAGTACTTAAGGAACAGGATGCACTACTTGAAGAGAGCTTACACTCAACTGCACAGTAAAAATGAATCAAAGGGTCATTATTCAAGGCAATAAAGCCAGCCTACTTTATCATTTTCCCATTGAAAGTTCGCCTATAAAAGTGTTATTCAGCTCAGAGTCTCTCCAATTCTAACCAAAAAGTCCAAAGAGCAGGTGAGACCATCCAATTCTAATGGACACTAACATTCATTTGGGGAAAGATGTACTAAATATTAAAGAATTTCTAATGGTTTGAAACTGCAGTTCAATTCTATGTAGGATGGATTTTTTCCTTAAATGATTATCCTGGCTTTTTAATATAAACATTTGTTCTACTAATTAGAAAAAGAATGGACATGAAAAATAATAACTGGCTAAATGGACTCATTTTATTCAGTGTTTTATAAATGATATCACATTCTCATATGTTATGGCTGGCAATAACCACGTAATCCATTCTGCATTAGTAAATAGTGATTTGTTCTTTTGAAGCTTTAACATAATCATTTTGCCAGGAGTTTAAGTACCCATTAGTTAATCTTCACTGCTGCTGACCTCAGTAGGTTTTTCTGGTAAAGCTCCATAGAGCATTTATAGGTCACAAAAATGCCAACAATGTTCATTATGGTTATTTCCCAAACACCCTGACAGCAAAATATTTTCCCTCGACTCATTTGTATGTACGTCATTTAATTAATGTTTCATCTCATGCCAAAACATACTGAAACCCTTGTCACTTTATGTGCAGTGTGACATTTATACAAATACTTGCTGGATTTATCATGCACAATACACATAACGTGTATGCTGTGGCTTGAAGGCAGATAAAGCCTAAACCTGGATTCCAATACCTGCAGCCTGAAAAGCGTTAGGGAAATTGGAAAGGTGAGATGGGGACCTTTGCCAAAGTGAAATCTCAGCCTTCACTGCCATCCTCAAGGGCACCATGTCTTACAGTTGCTGTAAACAGCTAGATCTCTTTAAACCATGATAAAAAAAAAATCTTCATGAATTCATTTAGATATTCCTCTTGTGCCCAGGAAATGTTTCTCATCTAAAAGACAGATGGTAATTTCCGTAAACTCAGAAAAGGTATTTGTAAGGCGTCTAAAGTCTCCAAACATAGAGATGTATTCTAATCTATTATGGAAAGTGGAAAAAGGCCATTTCTGTTTATGAAGGAGATTGCAGTGGTGACATTTGACCCATCTGAGCACAAATGTGCCCCTCCTCTAAATCTGCAACAAAGGTGGAATTAAAACCACCTAGGTTTCAACAATATCACCCCCCCTTTAGTTCTACTCATATTCTAACCATTACAGACTAAAGTTGCCCTATAGATAAACTGCAGCAGTTTCTCAACCTACAATTTTAGTTTCATCTGGGCAGGCTTCCCTAGCCTTTACCATAAACATTTGAAACGCTTTTAACTACCAGGTAATGAATTAGAGCTTGGGCAGGGCTCCAGATACCTTTCTGTGGATTTTCTCTAGGGTCAGCACATATGAAGAAGCTAAACCAGCCAATAGCAAAGACATTGTCAGCTTTAGCAGGTCCAGTCTCAGTCACCAGATGACACAGTAGATACTCGCATTCCAAGCTCTGCATCTTTTCAGTGCGTGCAAAGGAAGTAATCACAAGATGTTAATGAACCAGCTACCCTCAAAATATCTGACTTCAAGCTCTGACCATAAAAATGATGGTATACCTGGCTAGAGAGATGGTTCATTGGTTAAGAGCTCTTGCTATGCAAATGACGATATTTTAGTTTATACTCCAACACCTGTAAAAATAGATAACTGCATCGAAATGCGCACTTGCCTATAACCAGAGCCTTGTGGTGACACAAGAATCACTTGGGCTGGCTGCATGCCAGATGGACTCTACGCTCCATGAGAGAAGGAGGCAGAGAAGGATAGAACGAGATGCTTGACATCATCCTCTGATGGGCATACAGCACAAACAACACATGGACATACAGGAACTCAAGGGCATACATACATGCACAGTCAAATATATGTACATGCACAAAAACTCATACTCCAACAGTAACATCGTACAAAGTCTGGTAAATATGACTGAGACATGGCCCCCAAGTCTTGGCCTTTCCTATTTCCAGGATTCAGTCAGGCCAGCATCCAGCAAGCCCAAGTAATCCTCGAGCCTTTGCCTTCCATCCCCCAACACAGGGCCCTGGTTTATAGGCCAGGGAGCATTTGGACACACTCAGCTGTTCATATGGATAGGGCAGAACACAGTAAGTACAGCAGCAAGCTGAGAACCTGTGACGTAGGACCAGGATCGGAGGATGAAGGTTAAAGGCTGGCATGCATCCTGGAGCAACAGGTGCAACGTGAAGAAAAGCAACAGCAAAGTGAATTGATGGTATCTAAATTCCAGTTCTTCAGTGAGTGATAAGCGAAGACTTC
>OZ030018.1:34332386-34387386 GCA_964023405.1 Apodemus agrarius | reverse complement strand
AACCTCTGAGCCTGTAAGCCAGCCCCAATTAAATGTTGTCTTTTATAAAACTTGCATTGGTCATGGTGTCTGTCCACAGCAGTGAAACCCAGACTAAGACAGAAGTTGGTACCAGGGACTGGGGTATTGCTGTGATAGGCCTGACCATGCTTTTGTTCAGAAGAATGTGGACTTTGGGACTTTGGATTTGGAAAGCCACGGAATGCTTTAAGTGGGGCTTAATGGGCCATCCTAGTAGGAATATGGAAGACAGTGGTGCTGAGGGTCATTTGAACTGTGTAGGCCTGATGGCCCAAGAGGTTTCAGTGGAGAAGAACTTTAATATGTGGCTGATAGACTGTTTTTGTGATGTTTTGGTGAAGAACACAGCTGCTTTTTGCCATTGTCTGAAGAGACTTCCCAGGATTAAGGTAAAGAGATTTATATTAATTACATCTGCAAAGGAAGTCTCAAAGAAGCCCAACAAAGACTTTGTTCTCTTGTTAAGTCTGATAAAGAGAATTTTGAACAAACATAGCAAGATGAGAAAGGAAAAGTATAAAATATATAGTTTGAGTATCAAAGGGACTCCAGGAAGTGAAATGTAGCTGAATTCTAGGATTTTAAACTGAATTAAAGGAGTGGTGACCTTGAGGCAAGATTCCACCCAGTAAATTTAGGTCCAGGCTTGGTAGTACAAGACTTTAATCCCAGGAGGCAAAGATAAGCAGATCTCTGAGTTCAAGGGAGCAAATTCTAGGTGAAGAAAAACTTTAATCCAGGTTTGGTGGACCACACCTTTAATCCCAGTGCTTAGGAGACAGGCATGCAGATCTCTTGAGTTCAAAGTCAGTCTAAGGAGCAAGATTCAGGACAACCAATTTAGGCAGTGAAGGAGCTGGGAAAAAGGAAGCTAGTGATAATGTAATAGAACAAAGGGGGCCAATGTTCCAGCTCCTGCAAGCAGCAGAACTCAGCAGCTTCAGCCATGTGTCTCTGGCTTTATATTCAAGAGGAGAAGGAGACTACTGAAGCAATTGATGCTGGTTAGCTGGAGCTAAGAAATTAGTGGTGATTAAGAAAAGACCAGCATCACTGAGGTGAAATATGGGAAGTGTTTTTGAGAGCACAAAGAAGCTGTATTCCAGAGATACCAAGTGTTCCTCATGCTGCAGCTGTACTTGGTAATGTGTAAGAATCATCCAGGTAGTACTGGTTTTGAAGGCATGAAGGCATCATGAAGAACAGCTGAGGCTTGGTACTGTGAGAGGCCATGGAAGGCCATTGGTGAAAGTGTGCCCTCAGTTGTAATTGACAGTCCAGGACTGAAGGGGTCATGCAAAGGAGTTGAGGCTTGGTACCATGAAGAGAGCCTATGAGAGGCTTTGGTGAAGCATAGTTGCAGTGTAAGACCCTAGCATATTGGAGATGCCAATACCATGGGATGGCCACCAAGAACAGCAGTGGCAGTGAGTGGATCAATCTGAACATAGAGTGCTACAGAGGGCAGAGCTGGAGAAGTGACACCAGCTCTTTGGAGATACACAGAAGATCATGTGTGGATCTCAGACATTGGAACAAAAAGCTGTGAAGCTGAAATTGACTTGGGGTACCCAAGATGTTAAAGATGCCAGAGCCACAGGATGCCTGCCAAGGAAAGCTGCTAACGGGGAGTGGAACAAGCCCAGGAGAAAGAATCTTGTTGAATCCAACAAAGATGAAAAAGGAGTTGGACATCTGAAGACTGCTTTGCCATCAGAAGTGGAGATGAAGAGTTTGGACTTTGCCCAGCTGGTTTCCTGTCTTGCTTGGGGGATAACAGTTAAGTGTTTGGATGATTCTCAAAAGAGACCTTGAACTTTGGACTTTTAACACTGTTGAGACTGCTCTAGACTACAGGGACTTTTGAAGTTGGACTAAATGTATTTTGCATTATGCTATGTTTAAGTATGGCCCCCATAGACTAATGTTTGAACAAACCTATGGGGGCCAGGGAGTGGAATGTTATGGTTTGTATATGCTTTTCCCAGGGAGTGGCACTATTAGGAAGGTGTGGCCTTGTTGGAGTTGGTGTGTCACTGTGGGTGTGGAGCTAAGACCTTCACCCTGATAGCCTGGAAGTCAGTCTTCCACTTGCAGCCTTCAGATGAAGATGTAGAACTCTCATCTCCTCCTGCACCATATCTGCCTGGATGCTGCCATGTGTCTGCCTTGATGACAATGGACTGAACCTCTGAGCCTATAAGCCAGCCCCAATTAAATGTTGTCTTTTATAAAACTTGCATTGGTCATGGTGTCTGTTCACAGCAGTGAAACCCAAACTAAGACACTGACTTTAGCGATTAAAAATTTCCCCATTGTTTGTATCCTATGAAGTCAATAAAAACTAAATGACATGGAGATTACAGTGTAGTCTATTTTGACATGTGTACCATGTTAATTGAGTGTTCAAAGTCATGTGAATTATTAATTTGCATAATTCTTGTACAAGAATGGGGAAAATTGGATATACGTATGGGTTAAGTAAAAGTGCTTATAGAGTGCATTTTTGGACTATTTGATTAGTTTTATTTAAGTATAAATATTCTTTTATTCTTTATTTACATTTCAAATGTTATCCCCTTTCCCAGTACCCCACCCCTACCGAAACCCCCTATCCATCTCCCCTGCCTTGCTTCTATGAAAGTGATAACCAACCCACCCACCCACTCCTGCATTCCCCTATACCAGGGCAATGAGCCATCACAGAACCAAGGGTCTCTCCTCCCACTGATGTCCAACAAGGCCATCCTCTGCTACAAATGAAGCTGGAGCCATGGGTCCCTCCATGTATACTCTTTGGTTGGTGATTTAGTCCCTGGGAGCTCTGGTGGTCAGGTTAGATGATATTGTTCTTCCGATGGGGTTGCAAGCCCCTTTAGCTCCTTCAGTCCTTTCTCTAACTCCTCCATTGGGGACCCTGGGCTCAGTCCAATGGTTGGCTGTGAGCATCTGCCTCTGTATTTGTTAGGCTCTGGCAGAGTCTGTTAAAACTCATGAATCATGAACTAACCATGAAATACACCTTTAATCATGTAGAAAAACTTCAAAAGAGGCAGTGTCCACAGAGTTTTAAAGAATTTTATTTAGACTGTGCCATTTGTACATCATAGTTTGTACTTAGTAAAGTTAAGATTTACTTAATAAAATTTTAAATAACTATAATTTTTAGTGAATCAAATTATAATTTTCATGAACCTTGGTTTTGCATTCTTAATTAGAGAAAAAAGTTTAATTTCTGGCTTCCTCCATAAAATAAAATATAATAAATCAAAGAAAATATTAACAGATCTAGAAACAAAACTAAATGTGAAAAGGAAGTTTAAGATGTCATGGGTCTGGGCCAGTGTCCTGAGCAGAACTTGGGTGCAAACTCTGCAGCCAATCCCATGACACCCAGAGGAAGCTCCACTCCCAGGCACTCTAACAAACCCATGGTCATAGGATCAGAGGTGAGGATGAAACAACATCTGTCCCAACACAAGGAGTCGCTGGGAACAGTGGGACCCAGGCAAGCAGGAACTTAGCCAGACCAATGGCACCAGTTGCTTCTGGTCTGTCTGGGCCAGTCCCCCAATACCCAGAGGAAGCTCCACTTCCAGGCCCTTTTACAAGCCTAGGATCACAGGAGCTTGGTCACACCAGGATCTCAGAGTTCAAGAGGCAGCTTGACTTCCAGGAGCTGGGACACACCTAGGATCTCAGGACCACAGGATCACAGAATAACAAGATTACAGAGACTGTTTGATTCTGAGAAGTTCTGACACAACCAGGATAACAGGAAGGATCTGCTCCAGTTAGATGTAGCGAGGGAGGTAGCACTAGAGATAACCAGATGGCAGGAGGCAAGTGTAAGAACATATGCAACAGAAACCAAGGTCACAGACGGACAGTGGTGGTACATGCCTTTAATCCCAGCACTTGAGAGGCAGAGGCAGGAAGATTTCTGAGTTCAAGACCAGCCTGGTCTACAGAGTGAGTTCCAGGACAGCCAAGGCTATACAATAAAACCCTGTCTCGGGAAGAAAGAAAAGAAAAGAAAAGAAAAGAAGAGAAGAGAAGAGAAGAGAAGAGAAGAGAAGAGAAGAGAAGAGAAGAGAAGAGAAGAGAAGAGAAAAGAAAGGAAGGAAGGAAGGAAGGGAAAGGAGGAAGGAAGGAAGGAAAGAGAGAGAGAGAGAGAGAGAGAGAGAGAGAGAGAGAGAAAAAGAAAGAAAGAAAGAAAGAAAGAAAGAAAGAAAGAAAGAAAGAAAGAAAGAAAGAAAGAAAGAAAGAAAGGAGAAAGGAAACCAAGGTCACTTGTCATCATAAGAACCCAATTTTTCCACCATAGCAAGTCCAGTATACACCATCACACCAGAAAAGCAAGATTCAGGTCTAAAATCACTTCTCATGATGATGATGGAGGACTTTAAGTACATAAACAACTCCCTTAAAGAAATACAGGTGAACAGCTAAATACAGGTAAACAGCTGGAAGCCCTTAAAGAGGAAACACAAAAATCCCTTAAAGAATTACTCAATCAAACAGACGAAGGAAATGGACAAAACCATCCAGGATCTAAAAGTAGAACTAGAAACAATAAAGGAATCACAAAGTCAGACAACCCTGGAGCTAGAAAACCTAGGAAATTGATCAGGAGTCATAGATGCAAGCATCAGCAACAGAATACAAGAGATAGAAGAGAGAATCTCAGGTGCAGAAGATACCATGGAAAACATTTACACAACAGTCAAAGAAAACACAAAAAGCAAAAAGCTCCTAACCCAAAACCAGGAAATTCAGGACATAATGAGAAGACCAAACCTAAGGATAATAGGTATAGAAGAGAGTGGAGATTCCCAACATAAAGGGTCAGTAAATATCTTCAACAAACTTATAGAGAAAAAGCTACCCTAATCTAAAGAAAGAGATGCCCATGAACATACAAGAAGCCTACAGAACTCCAAATAGACTGGACCAAAAAAAGAAATTCCTTCTGTCACTTAATAATCAAAACAACAAATGCACTAAACAAAGAAAGAATATTAAAAGCAATAAGAGGAAAAGGTCAAGTAACAAAGAAAGGCAGGCCTATAAGAATTACATGAGACTTCTCACCAGACTATAAAAGCTAAAAGATCCTGGGCAGATGTCATACAGACCCTAAAAGAACACAGATGCTAGCCCAGGCTGCTATACCCAACAAAACTCTCAATTACCATAGATGGAGAAAATAAGATATTCTATGATAAAACCAAGTTTACACAATATCTTTGCACAAATCCAACCCTACAAAGGATAATAGATGGAAAAAAATCAACACAAGTACGGGAACTACACCCTAAAAAAAGCAAGAAAGCATCTTTCAACAAACCCACAAAAACAATTTCACTTCTAACAACAGAAATAACAGGAAGTAACAATCACTTTTCCTTAATAGCTCTTAAAATGAAAATTAATATTACCAACATATCCTAAATGATTGAAATTTAAAAATATAAGGAATTAGAAATTTGTTGGATGCCACCCAGTGGCCTCTCTAATTTGGTAATTGGGAGATATGTCCAGTATTGTACAATCCATATATACCTTCTGCTTGTTTGTATGGGCCAGTGTCTTTCTATGTACCACATAATGGTCTTGAAATCATGCTTCTCCTATTCAGCCTCTTTATAACTAGTATTCTTTATTTAATGTTTTTACACTATACTATGGTTTTCAGAACATCTTACATATTTCAAAATTATTTATATAGCCAAAAGAAATGTAGAGACTATTAATTTGGGAGGGGGCTTATAAGAGAACAAGAAAGAATAAGACTGAATGTTTTGCTTGATATTTATAATTATTGTATCAATTTTGAAGATGTCTTTATAAGTTACTCTTTTTCTGAGATGAATGCTTATCAAAATCATCACAGCCATGAACTAGAATCTTACCCTCACCTAATGTTTGTGTCACATTAGACACAAATGGCTCCTCCAAGCAGAACCATTGTTCATTAAAACAGTTGATGAATGACTTCATGGATAGACCATCTTAATACACACACTATTTCTTAAATGAATGCAACTTGTTCCCTGTGGGCTGAGAATGATAACAATCACTCAAGTCAAATATCTTTGACTACAGCAGGAAATCTGTATCCAAATAATTGTGCCTACAATTCATTCCTTGGTGCGGCAGAACTGTCAACTCTTAGCTTTATTACTATGGAAGTAAAATCCATTGTTGATGTGAGGGACATTGAAGTACAGCACAATGAACGCCAATGTCTAAAAAAATTTTTGATTTTGGGTTTCTACCACAGTAAGAGCCAAGGTTTTAAGCTCTACTCAAAACAAAATGAACAAAAAACAAAAAGACTTTACCATTTTATGTTCATTTAGTAACATGCCCATTCTTTTGATAATTGGTTTAAAATATAAATTGTGCTGAATATGATAAAATTAAAATTAAAAAAAGGAGTTAAGAACTGAAAAAAGATGATATGTCATCATAGTTGAAGACAAAACAATGGTGTTGATAATGCCATTATTAGTAAAAGCATGAAAGAAATGTTGGGAATTAACTCATTGTAAATTGTACAATTGAGATTTACATTTACTGTATATTTAATAGCAGAAGATCGGGCTTCATCTTAAAGCCACATAAACTTCACATTAAAGTTTATTAATAGTAAGAGTTCAATTAATGAAAAGAAAATTTAATTAAAAATGAGGTACCAATTTACGTATTAATTTATTAAAATCTGGGTTTCCAAACAGAGTTAGATTCAGAATTGGAAAGATGGTACAGCATTAAAAGGGCCAATTAAATGTTTATCTATTTTTATAAATGAAAAATGATGTATACTGATTTTAAATAAATGTAGCTGAAAAATCTTTTTATTTTCTACATCACTGCAAATTATTTTTTTTTTAGATTTTTAGATAAAGACAATTAAATCTCTGAGCCTGGAAAGACTAGTCCATAACACCCTGTAGTAAACATGCAGTTAGGATAATTCTAAACATCACCAGCTGTCTTTATGATGAAGACAGTGGATATCTACTTAGTGTGCTACTTGTCAACATTGAACTAAAGATCAGCCAAGACAAACAAAAAGACAGACAAAATACCACAGAAATAACAAAGAAAAACAATACATTGGCTGCCATTTGCACCAGGGAGCCACAGCCTTCTGTGCATAGCCCACCAGGAGGGAGTGATCTCCCAGCAGGCTTTCACTTTTGAGCTCAGAGGTGAGATCTCCACCTTCTCTCTGGAGGGGACCAGCTAGGAGCACACAGGGCCTAAGATCAGTGGTGCAGCTGGGACAGAAGATTTTCCTCCACCATCTGTACCAGGGAGCCTGGAGACTCCACAACCTTCTATGATCAGTGGAGCAGCTGGGATGGAAGTCTTCCCACCACCATTTGCACCAGGGAGCTGGGAAACTCCACAGTCTTCTGTGCATAGCCTGCCAGGAGAGAGAGCTCTCCCAGCAGTGCTTTCACTTTTGAGCTCAGAGGAGCTCAAGGCTACAGGACACAGGCTTACAGGTCCACAGGCCCACAGGAGGAACAAACTCCAGCCAGAGACAAGAATACCAACTAGCACCAGATGGCGAAAGGCAAGCACAAGAACCCTACCAACAGAAACCAAGGCCACATGGCAACATCTGAACCCAGTTCTCCCACCACAGCAAGACCTGGATACTGCAACACAGCGGAAAAGCAAGAGTTGGATTTAAAATTGTATCTCATGATGCTGATAGAGGGCTTCAAGAAAGACGTAAATAACTCCCTTAAAGAAATACAGGAGAACATTGGTCAACAAGTAAAAGCCCTTAAAGAGGAAACACAAAAATCCCTCAAAGAAATACAGGAGATCATGGGTCAACAGGCAGAAGCCCTTAAAGAAAAAACACAAAAATCCCTTAAAGAATTACAGGAAATCGCAAACAATCAAGTGAAAAAACTGAACAAAACCATCCAGGATATAAAAGTGGCGGTTCCTCAGAAAATTGGGCATGTTCCTTCCAGAGGACCCTGGCATACCACTCCTGGGCATATACCCAGAGGATTCCCCTGCATACAATAAAGACACATGCTCCACTATGTTTATAGCAGCCTTGTTTATAATAGCCAGAAATTGGAAGGAGCCCAAATATCCCTCAAAGGAGGAATGGATACAGAAAATGTGGTATATTTATACACTGGAATACTACTCAGCAATTAAAAATAATGAATTCATGCAATTTGTAGGTAAATGGTTAGACCTGGAAAATATCATCCTGAGTGAGCTAACCCAATCACAAAAGAATACACATGAAATGCAATCACTGATAAGTGGATATTAATGAGCCCAGAAGCCCTAAATACTCAAGGCACAATTAGCAAGTCAAATGATTCCCAAGAAGAAAGGAGAGGACCCTGGGCCTGGAAAGATTGGATCCAGTTTTGTAGAGAAACTGTGGGGGGAGGGGGAATGATTGGGGAATAGTTGGGGGGGAGAGGAACTATGGGACATAGGGAGGGGGGAACTGGGAAAGGGGAAAGCCTTTGGAATGTAAACATAGAATATAGAAAAGAAAAAAAGAAAAAAAAGTGGAAGTAGAAAGAAATTGTGAGACATTTCTAGAGATAGAAAACCTTGAAAAGAATTCAGGAGTCATACATGCAAGCATCAACAACAGAATATAAGAGATAAAAGAAAGAACCTCAGGTGCTCAAGATACCATAGAAAATATTATCTCAACAGTCAAAGAAAATGCAAAATGCATAAAGCTGGTAATGCAAAACATCCAGGAACTCCAGGACACAATGAAAAGACCAAACCTAAGGATTATTTTTGTTTATTTTTATTGGATATATTTTTTATTTATATTTCATTTCCCTTTCCTGGTTCCCCACCCCCTGAAAGCCCCACATGCCCTTTTCCCTCCCCCTATTCCCCCATCCACCCCTTCCCACTTCCCTGTACTGGTATTCCCCTACACTGATGCATTGAGCCTTTCCAGAATGAGGGTCCACTCCTTCCTTCTTCTCAGACATCATATGGTGTGTGGATTGTGTCTTTGGTGTTCCAAGATTCTAGGCTAATGTCCACTTATCAGTGAGTGCATACCATGGGTATTCTTTTGAGACTGGGTTACCTCACTTAGTATGATGTTCTCCAGCTCCATCCATTTGTCCAAGAATTTCATGAATTCATTGTTTCTAATGGCTGAATAGTACTCCATTGTGTATATATACCACATTTTTTGTATCCATTCTTCCACTGAGGGACATCTGGGTTCTTTCTGGCTTCTGGCTATTATAAATAAAATAAGGCTGCTATGAACATAGTGGAACATGTATCCTTATTGCATGCTGGGGAATCTTCTGGGTATATGCCCAGAAGTCAAACCTAAGGATTATATGTATAGATGAGAGCAAGGATTTACATCTTAAAGGCCCAGTAAATATCTTCAACAAAATTATAGAAGAAAACTTCCCTAACCTAGAGAAAGAGATGCTCATGAACATACAAGAAGTCTTCAGCACTCCAAACAGACTGGACCAGAACAGAAATTCCTCCCAGCACATAATAATCAAAACACCAAATTCACTAAAGAAAGAAAAAATATTAAAACTGGGAAAGGGCAAAGCCTTTGGAATGTAAACATAGAATATAGAAAATAAAAATTAAAAAAAGTAGTAAGGGAAAAAGGGCAAGTAACTTATAAAGTCAGACCTACCAGAATCACACCAGACTTCTCACCAGAGACAATGAAAGCTATAAGATCCTGAGCAGACCTCATACAGACCCTAAGAGAACACAAATGCCAACCCAGGCTACTATATCCAGCAAAACTCTCAATCATCATAGATGGAGAAACCAAATATTCCATGATAAAACCAAATTTACACAATATCTGTCTACAAATCCAGCCCTACAAAGGATAATTGATGGAAAATGCCAACACAAGGAGGGAAACTATACCCTAGAAAAAGCAAGAAAGTAATCTTCCAACAAACCCAAAAGAAGATACACACATAAACATAAAAATAACATCAAAAATAACAGGAAGCAACAATCACCTTTTCTTAATATCTGTTAACAATGGACTCAACTCCCCAATTAAAAAGACATAGACTAATGAAATATTTCTCCTGTAAATATTCAATTTTATCAGAAAATATTTGCAATTCCCCTTTTAATTAATTTAGTAATTTTTTATGTCTTCCATTTTATCTGCATTATTTTTCATTATAATCTTCAATTTTAATGTCTTTCTATATACTTCCTCCATTTTATCAGAAATGTTTCCAATGTAAATCTTTGATTTTATCACAAATGTTTCTAATTCCACCTTCAATTAATTTAGAGTTTGTCTATTTCTTGAATTTTACCAGAAATATTTTCCATGTAAATCTTCAAAAAAAAAACCAATACATTGTTTTTCTTGTGATATTTTACATACTCTAAGTACATTTTAAAGTAATGACCAAGATAGTGTTAGACAAATAAAAATGAGAAGAAATAGTTTTTTATCAAAATAAAATAATATAATGACACAAACTTACTAGGATATTCCTGTGACCCAAAGTATATGTAGAAACCATCACAGCCATATGTAAATAAAGGATTATACAAACATTTCAAATTGTTTCCCAGCAAAAAAAATCAACAAATTTTATATGTACACTAAAACAATACATTTACACTTTTTCTTCTTTTATAAACTCCCTTCCAATATTAGTTTTAGGGATTTAGATAAAACATTAAAATTATAGCAAGTTTTATATACCTCAGATAATTTGGGAATGCAAGAAGAAAGCTGATCACTGCAGCCCTTATCCATGCCAAAAAAGAAAAACTACAACAACAAAACTAGACACTTCTAGAAATTGTAACCTGTGATTCAACAGTATATAAGAGAATCATCATATTGTTTCTATTGCTGGGATGAACACTATGACCAAAAGCAATTTAGGGAGGAAAGAGTTTATTTCACTTATACTATCATATCACAGTTCATCATATAAGGTAGACAGGGAAGAAACTCAAATAGGGAAGGGCCTGGGAGAAGGAGCAGATGCAGTAGTCATGGCTTGTTCCTCATTCCTTCCTCAGATTTCATATTTATACACTCCCAGGACCACCTACCCCAAGGTAGCTCCACCAAACTGGGCAGGGCCCTTCCATATCAATCACTAACTAAGAAAATATCTCATAGGCTTGCCCTCAGGCCAATGTAGTAGGAGGCATTTTCTCATTGTCTTCTCTCTCTAATACTCTTGCTTGTTTCAAGATGAAATTAAACTACCCAACAAAAGGATTAACTATAACAGAAACTATATCAAAAGCAGAAGGAAAAAAAAAGAACATCTAAAGATGTTTACTTGTACTATCAGGGGATCAAAGTTTAGAGAATTATATCCAAGAGTTCCTCAGGGCATGGGAGGTGGTGAGGGGACTTGTTTATGCAGCAAGATAGTAATGGGACACAGTCAGACACCAAGCATAACTTTGGAAGCATGAATGTAAAATGAACATGCATGACAGTCACTCCCCTAAGATTTCTCTCATTGTATGGGTGTCACAGACAATACAATCTCTGTTACCTTTAGAAAGGAGTAGTTTGAAATGACAATGTAAAGTAATGCAGGATAAACTAAGTAAATCTGGGACACACAAATAATTAAATTATATAACAGAAATTTAAAAATGAATATAGCTATTCAAAAATTAGAAGAAATTAGAAACTATAATACTGAAGGAAGAAGCCAGAATATTTTTGTTTTTTTTTTGTTTTTGTTTGTTTGTTTGTTTGTTTTTATTTTTTTATTGTATATATTCTATATTTACAATTCATTTCCCTTTTTCTGGTTCCCCACCCCCAAAGGTCCCACATGTCCTTTTCCCTCCCCCTGCTCCCGCATCCACCCCCTCCCACTTTACTGTTCTTGTACTCTCCCACAATGATGTTTTGGTCCATTCTAGCACCAGTGTCCACTCCTTTCTTCTTGTCAGACATCACTTGATATGTGATTTGTGTCTTTGGTGTTCCAAGCTTCTAGGCTAATATCCACTTATCAGTGACTGTATACCATGGGTATTCTTTTGAGACTGGGTCACCTCACTTAGTATGACGTTCTCCAGCTCCATCCATTTCTCTAAGAATTTCATGAATTCATTGTTTCTAATGGCTGAATAGTACTCCATTGTGTATATATACCACATTTTTTGTATCCATTCCTCTGTTGAGGGTCATCTGGGTTCTTTCCAGCTTCTGGCTATTATATATAAGGCTGCTATGAACATAGTGGAGCATGTATCCTTATTGCATGCTGGTGAATCTTCTGGGTATATTCCCAGGAGTGGTATGGCTGGGTCCTCCGGAAGTATCATGCCCAGTTTTCTGAGGAACCGCCATACTGATTTCCAGAGTGGTTGTACCAGCTTGCATTCCCACCAGCAGTGGAGGAGTGTTCCTCTTTCTCCACATCCTCGCCAACACCTGATGTCTTCTGAGTTTTTAATCTTAGCCATTCTGACTGGTATGAGGTGAAATCTCAGGGTTGTTTTAATTTGCATTTCCCTAATGACTAGTGATGTTGAACATTTTTTAAGGTGTTTCTCAGCCATCCGAATTTCTTCAGGTGAAAAGTCTCTGTTTAGCTCTGTACCCCATTTTTGGATAGGGTTATTTGGTTTTCTGGGGTCTAACCTCTTGAGTTCTTTGTATACATTGGAGATTAGCCCTCTGTCGGATGTGGGGTTGGTGAAGATTTTTTCCCAATTTGTTGGTTGCCGATTTATCCTTTTGACAGTGTCTTTTGCCTTACAGAAACTTTGTAGTTTTATGAGGTCCCATTTGTCTATTCTTGCTCTTAGAGCATAAGCAATTGGTGTTCTGTTCAGGAATTTTTCCCCTGAGCCAATGTCCTCAAGGGTCTTCCCCAGTTTCTTTTCTATTAGTTTTAGTGTGTCTGGTTTTATGTGGAGGTCTTTGATCCACTTGGAGTTGAGCTTAGTGCAAGGAGATAAGAGTGGATCAATTCTCATTCTTCTGCATGTTGACCTCCAGTTGAGCCAGCACCATCTGTTGAAAAGGCTATCTTTTTTCCACTGGATGTTTTCAGCTCCTTTGTCGAAGATCAATTGGCCATAGATGTGTGGGTTCAATTCTGGGTCTTCGATCCTATTCCATTGATCCGCTTCCCTGTCACTGAACCAATACCATGCAGTTTTTAATACCACTGCTCTGTAATATTGCTTGAGGTCCGGGATATTGATTCCCCCAGAAGTTCTTTTGCTGTTGATGATAGTTTTAGCTATCCTGGGTTTTTTGTTATTCCAGATGAATTTGAGAATTGCTCTTTCTAGCTCTATGAAGAACTGAGTTGGGATTTTGATGGGAATTGCATTGAATCTGTATATTGCTTTGGGCAAGATTGCCATTTTGACTATATTAGTCCTGCCAACCCACGAGCATGGAAGATTTTCCCATTTTCTGATGTCTTCTTCAATTTCCCTCTTCAGAGACCTGAAGATTTTGTCGTATAAATCTTTCACATGTTTGGTTAGCATCACTCCAAGATACTTTATATCATTTGTGGCTATTGTGAAGGGTGTCATTTCCCTAATTTCTTTCTTGGCCTGCTTATCCTTCGAGTATAGGAAGGCTACTGATTTACTTGAGTTGATTTTATAGCCAGCCACTTTGCTGAAGTTGTTTATCAGTTGCAGGAGTTCTCTGGTGGAGGTTTTTGGGTCACTTAAGTAAACTATCATATCATCTGCAAATAGTGATAGTTTGACTTCTTCCTTTCCGATTTGTATCCCTTTGACTTCCCTCTGTTGTCGAATTGCTCTAGCTAGTACCTCAAGTACTATATTGAAGAGATATGGCGAGAGGGGACAGCCTTGTCTAGTCCCTGATTTTAGAGGGATTGCTTCGAGTTTTTCTCCATTTACCTTGATATTGGCTACTGGTCTGCTGTATATTGCTTTTACTATGTTTAGATATGGGCCTTGAATTCCTGTTCTTTCTAGGACCTTTAGCATGAAAGGATGCTGAATTTTGTCAAATGCTTTTTCAGCATCCAATGAGATGACCATGTGGTTTTTTTCTTTGAGTTTGTTTATGTAGTGGATTACGTTGATGGATTTCCATATATTGAACCATCCCTGCATCCCTGGGATGAAGCCAACTTGATCATGGTGAATGATCGTTTTGATGTGTTCTTGGATTCGGTTGGCAAGTATTTTGTTTAGTATTTTTGCATCGATATTCATAAGAGAAATTGGCCTGTAGTTCTCTTTCTTAGTTGGATCTTTGTGTGGTTTTGGTATCAGGGTAATTGTGGCTTCATAGAATGAGTTGGGTAGTGTTCCTTCTGTTTCTATTTTGTGGAATAATTTGAAGAGTATCGGTATCAGGACTTCTTTGAAGGTCTGATAGAATTCTGCACTAAAACCGTCTGGTCCTGTGCTCTTTTTGGTTGGAAGAC
Organism: Apodemus agrarius; assembly: GCA_964023405.1. NCBI lineage: Eukaryota > Metazoa > Chordata > Mammalia > Rodentia > Muridae > Apodemus > Apodemus agrarius. Next base: position 34,372,903 of record OZ030018.1, on the reverse strand, counting down.
TGTCTATGACCCCTTCTATTTCTTTGGGGGTTATGGGTCTGTTTAGATGATCTATTTGATCCTGGTTTAATTTTGGTATTTGGTAACTGTCGAGGAAATTGTCCATTTCCTCCAGATTCTCCAGTTGTGTTGAGTATAGGTTTTTGTAGTAGGATCTGATGATTTTTTGAATTTCCTCAGTTTCTGTTGTTATATCTCCCTTTTCATTTCTAATTTTGTTAATTTGAATACTGTCTCTGTGCCCTTTAGTAAGTCTGGCTAGGGGTTTATCTATCTTGTTGATCTTCTCAAAGAACCAGCTCCTGGTTTTGTTGATTCTTTGTATGGTTCTCTTTGTTTCAACTTGATTGATTTCAGCCCTGAGTTTGATGATTTCCTGTCTTCTACTCCTCCTGGGTGAAATTGCTTCTTTTTGTTCCAGAGCTTTCAAGTGCACCATTAAGTTGCTAGTATATGCTCTCTCCTGTTTCTTTTTGGAGACACTCAGGGCTATGAGTTTTCCTCTAAGCACTGCTTTCATTGTGTCCCATAGATTTGGGTATGTTGTGCCTTCATTTTCATTAAGTTCTAAGAATTCTTTGATTTCTTTCTTTATTTCTTCCTGGACTAAGGTATCATTGAGTAGAATATTATTCAGCCTCCAAGCGTATGGGGATTTTCTGTTGTTTTTGTTGCTATTGAAGAACACTCTTACTCCATGGTGATCTGATAAGAGGCATGGGATTAGTTCGATCTTTTTATATTTGTTGAGATCTGTCCTGTGTCCAATTATATGGTCGATTTTGGAGAAGGTACCATGAGGGGCTGAGAAAAAGGTATAGTCTTTTGCTTTAGGGTGAAATGTTCTATATATATATCTGTTAAATCCAATTGGTCCAAAGTTTCGATGAGTTTCTTCGTGTCTCTGTTTAGTTTCTGTTTTCCTGGTCGGTCCACTGTAGATAGTGGAGTATTGAGGTCCCCCACAATCATTGTGTTAGGTACAATGTGTGCTTTGAGCTTTAGTAAGGTTTCTTTTACAAATGAGGGTGCCCTTACATTTGGAGCATAGATGTTTAGAATTGTGAGTTCCTCTTGGTGGATTCTTCCTTTGACTAGCAGGAAGTGACCTTCTGTGTCTCTTTTGATGACTTTGGGTTGAAAGTCAATTTTATCTGATATTAAAATGGCTACTCCAGATTGCTTCCTGTGACCATTTGCTTGCAAAATTGTCTTCCATCCTTTTACTCTAAGGTAGTGTTTGTCTTTGACTCTGAGGTGTGTTTCCTGTAAGCAGCAAAATGTAGGGTCCTGTTTCCGTATCCAGTCTGTTAGTCTATGTCTTTTTATTGGGGAATTGAGTCCATTGATGTTAAGAGATATTAAGGAATAGAGATTATTACTTCCTGACATTTTTGATGTTATTTTTGTTTTTGAGTAGTTATCTTCCTTTGAGTTTGATGGAAGAAGTTTACTGTCTTGCTTTTTCTTGGGTGCCATTTCCTTCCTTGTATGGAGTTTTCCTCCTATTATCCTTTGTAGAGCTGCGTTAGTGGAAAGATATTGTGTAAATTTGGTCCTGTCATGGAATATTTTGATTTCTCCATCTATGTTGATTGAGAGTTTTGCTGGGTATAGTAGTCTTGGCTGACATTTGTTTTCTCTTAGGGTCTGCATGAGGTCTGCCCAGGATCTTCTAGCTTTCATGGTTTCTGGAGAGAAGTCTGGTGTGATTCTGATAGGTCTTCCTTTATATGTTACTTGGCCCTTTTCTCTTACTGCCTTTAGTATTTTTTCTTTGTTTAATACATTTGGGGTTTTGATTATTATGTGACGGGAGGTGTTTCTGTTCTGGTCCAGTCTGTTTGGAGTTCTGTAGGCTTCTTGTACATTCATGGGCATCTCTCTCTTTAAGTTAGGAAAGTTTTCTTCCATAATTTTGTTAAAGATATTTGCTGGCCCTTTAAGTTGTAGATCTTCACTCTCATCTATCCCTATAATCCTTAGGTTTGGTCTTCTCATTGTGTCCTGGATTTCCTGGATGTTTTGGGTTACAAGCCTTTTGGATTTTGCGTTTTCTTTGACTGTGGATTCAATGGTTACTATGTTATCTTCAGCATCAGAGATTCTTATTTCTATCTTGTATTCTGTTGTTTATGTTTGCATCTACGACCCCTGTTTTCTTCCCAAGGTTTTCTATCTCCAAGGTTGCCTCCTTTTGTGATTTCTTAGTTGTTTCTACCTCTGTGTTCAGATCTTGGATGGTTTTGCTCAGTTCCATCATTTGTTTGTTTGTGTTTTCATGTAATTCTTTAATATATTTTTGTGCTCCCTCTTTCATGACTTCTGCCTGTTGTTTCAAGTTCTCCTGCATTTCTTTAACTGATTTTCTCATTTCCTCTTTATTGGTTTCTGTCTGATGGCCCATATTCTCCTGGAGTTCTTTAAGTGTTTTTTGTGTTTGGATTGTAAGAGCTTCTACTCTATTGATGTTCCCCTGCATTTCTTTAAGAGATTTGTTTATGTCTTTTTTGTGTTCCTCTAGGAGCATCATGACCTGTGCTTTTATATCTAACTCTTGTTTTTCTGGTGTGCTGGGGTATCCTGGACTTGCTGTGGTTGGCGAATTGGGTTCAGATGGTGCCATATTGCCTTGATTTCTGTTAATAACGTTCCTACGTTTGCCTTTTGCCATCTCTTTATCTCTGGCGTTAGTTGGTCTTATTGTAGATGGTGCCCTGCTGAAAGCACAGCACGCCTGTCCCCAGGAGACAGATCCCTTCTGGCAGCTTGTCTGTGCTGGATTATGCTCGCTCTGAGTCCAGGCCCCTGACTCCAGCTGCTAGAGTTCCGAGCTGTGCCCCGAGGCAGCCCGGTGGCCCCTCGCTGCTAGTCTGCTCAGAGAGCTGGTCCCGGCCGGTAGTCTGCACCCACAGCTGAGCTTTCTGTGCCCGGATCTCCTGCAGAGCTAAGCTAAGCTATAACTCTGGCCACGCGCCTGATTCTAGCCGCTCACTGCGTCCAGTGTGCCCGCTGTTTGCGCGCAGGGGTCTGGGGCAAGATGGCTGCCCCAGCTGAAAGCACCGCACCCCCAGAATATTTTTTAAAATTTTATAAGTTAAATAAACAAGAGTTGGAAGTGAATGTTTGTGTAATGAGGAGTAAATAAGAGAGACCAAAAGGAAAAAACAATAAAAATGAGAAGGTGATCGTATTTGGATTAATGGTATTTCAGAAATAAGTGCATTTTAAATAATATTTCTAAAAAACAGATCATTCATGCAGTAATATGCAAACTGAATATAAACGGATGATATATGTGCTATTTATATAATTATTTTTGTGTAGTTTTTCCTAAAATGACATAAACAAACTCAGATCAGCAAAACACCAAAGTTGCAGTTCTACCAGAGCCCAATTTGATGAACCAATAAGTTTCCTGGAATTACTTAGTGTAGATGACAGATTACATACAGGGGCAGGGATGACTCAAGGAGGCCCTATTCCTGGAGCTTCCTGCATGACTTGCAGGCAGCTACATAGGTTAGAGAGATTCCAAAGCCCAGCACAGCATAATCCTGGTGGGGGATGAATGGTTAAAATTTTATAAGCTTCAAGAACTTTCTGAGAGTTGTAAGTTGCATATTGCCTGGGCCTTATAAATTCCATTGACTTTATGAGTCATGGGAAGACTCCTTCCAGGTTGAAATATTTCAATTGAGACAAAATTGCTGCCTGCTGTTATTTGTGCACCTTCTTCATGAATTATAAATATACCTTTCATTTATCTTTCCCTATGAAAACAAAGAAATATTTGAACATAAAAAGCAATATTTGTATTCAACTAAATAGGCAGATTAAACTTTAATAGCTTTTGATACAGGTATACATTTAGATTGTTTTAATTTTTATGTGATACATTCTATATCTGATTTTAAAAGTCCATAATGAATATTTTATGAATATCTTTGCAAACTTAACATAACTGTACCTTTCTTACATATAATTGTCCTACTTATATAAGTTTAACTACAAAATAAGTGCCTAAACAGACTTAAAGATTATATAAATTTTAATTGTTTATTGCTGTCTTCAGATTACAAGAGATAATTGTATTTAAAAATTATACTAAAAAAAAAAAAAAAGTAAAAGAAGCCGGGCGGTGGTGGCACACGCGTTTAATCCCAGCACTTGGGAGGTGGAGGCAGGCGGATTTCTGAGTTCGAGGCCAGCCTGGTCTACTGAGTGAGTTCCAGGACAGCTGGAGCTACACAGAGAAACCCTGTCTCGAAAAAAACAAAACAAAACAAAAAAAATTATACTAAACATCTTGAGTGTCTGGTTTTAATGTTTATGTCTTTGAGCCATATTAAATTTATTTAAATATAAAGAAAGTAGTGGTGATATAGTTTTAAAGAGTCTTCATGTTGTCTCAATAGTAGGTACTAAGATAATATTTCCTCACATTTCCCACCTACCAGTTTTCCTATGATGTTCAATCTCTCATTGGTTCTCATTCCTATTGAAAACAAAAAACTTACTGTTCAGTATAGAGAGTGTGCTTTTAAATGTAGTTTTGCTTATTGCTCTTCATTCAATATTTTCTTAGATATTTTTCAATGACTATTTAAAAGGATAAATTATAATCACATTTGAGGAAGTTTGTCATATATTTTATGTGGAAAAGAATTTTTTAGATGATTTAATTGACCCTGATTTAATTTTGGTATTTGGTATCTGTCTAGGAAATTGTCCATTTCCTCCAGATTCTCCAGTTGCCTTGAGTATAGGCTTTTGTAGTAGAATCTGATGATTTTTTGAATTCCCTCAGTTTCTGTTGTTATATCGCCCTTTTCATTTCTAATTTTGTTAATTTGGATACTGTCTCTGTGCCCATTGGTTAGTCTGGCTAAGGGTTTATCTATCTTGTTGATTTTCTCAAAGAACCAGCTCCTGGTTTGGTTGATTCTTTGTATGGTTCGCTTTATTTCTACTTGATTGATTTCAGCTCTTAGTTTGATGATTTCCTGTCTTCTACTCCAGTCCCATAAACCCTAGAGAATTAGAAGGGGTTATAGAAAGTCTCCCAACCAAAAAAAGTACGGGACCAGATGACTTTAGTGCAAAATTTTATCAGACTTTCAAAGAAGACCTAACACCAATACTCTTCAAACTGTTCCACAAAATAGAAACCGAAGGAACACTGCCCAACTCGTTCCTCGAAGCCACAATTACACTGATACCAAAACCACACAAAGATCCAACAAAGAAAGAGAACTACAGGCCAATTTCCCTTATGAATATCGACGCAAAAATACTAAACAAAATCCTTGCCAAACGAATCCAAAAGCACATCAAAACGATCATTCACCATGATCAAGTAGGCTTCATCCCAGGGATGCAGGGATGGTTCAATATACAGAAATTCATCAATGTAATCCACTACATAAACAAACTAAAAGAAAAAAACCACATGGTCATCTCATTAGATGCTGAAAAAGCATTTGACAAAATTAAGCATCCTTTCATGCTAAAAGTCCTGGAAAGAACAGGAATTCAAGGCTCATACCTAAACATAATAAAAGCGCTCTACAGCAAACCAGTAGCCAACATCAAACTGAATGGAAAGAAACTTGAAGTAATCCCACTAAAATCAGGGACTAGATAAGGCTGCCCTCTCCATATCTTTTCAATATAGTACTTGAAGTTCTAGGGAGAGCAATTAGACATCATAAGGAAGTCAAAGGGATACAAATTGGAAAGGAAGAAGTCAAAGTATTATTATTTGCAGATGATATGATAGTATGCTTAAGGGACCCAAAAAACTCCACCAGAGAACTCCTACAGCTGATAAACAACTTCAGCAAAGTGGCTGGTTATAAAATTAACTCAAACAAATCAGTAGCCTTCCTATACTCAACGGACAAGCAGGCTGAGAAAGAAGTTAAGGAAATAATACCCTTCACAATAGCCACAAACAATATAAGGTATCTTGGCATGACTCTTACCAAACAAGTGAAAGATCTGTATGACACGAAATTCAAGAATTGAAGAAAGAAATTGAAGAAGACCTCAGAAGATGGAAAAATATCCCTTGCTCTTGGATTGGCAGGATCAATATAGTAAAAATGGCCATCTTGCCAAAAGCAATCTACAGATTCAATGCAATCCCCATCAAAATCCCAAATCAATTCTTTATAGATCTAGAAAGAGAAATTCTTAAATTCATCTGGAGTAACAAAAAACCCAGGATAGCTAAAACTATTCTCAACAATAAAAGGACTTCTGGAGGAATCAATATCCCTAACCTCAAGCAGTACTACAGAGCAAATGTGTTAAAAACTGCATGGTATTGGTAAAAAGACAGGCAAGTAGATCAATGGAATAGAATTGAAGACCCAGAAATGAACCCACAGAGTTATGGTCACTTGATCTTTGATAAAGGAGCTACACCCATCCAGTGGAAAAAAGATAGCCTTTTCAACAAATAGTGTTGGTTCAACTGGAGGTCAATATGCAGAAGAATGCAAATTGACTGACCCATGCTTATCACCTTGTACTAAGATCAACTCCAAGTGGATCAAGGGCCTACACATAAAGCCAGACACACTGAAACTAATAGAAAAGAAACTGGGGAAGACCCTGGAGGACATAGGCACAGGGGGAAAGTTCCTGAACAGAACACCAATAGCTTATGCTAAGATCAAGAATTGACAAATGGGACCTTATAAAATTACAAATTTTCTGTAAGGCAAAGGACACTGTCAGGACAAAACAGCAACCAACAAAGTGGGAAAAGCTCTTCACCAACCCCACATCCGACAGAGTGCTAATATCCGATATATACAAAGAACTCAAGAAATTAGACCCCAAAGAACCAAATAACCCTATTAAAAATGGGGTACAGAGCTAAACAAGGAATTTTCAGCAGAAGAAATTCTGATGGCTGAAAAGCACCTTAAGAGATGTTCAACATCATTAGTCATCAGGGAAATGCAAATCAAAACAACCCTGAAATTCCACCTCATACCAGTCAGAATGGCTAAGATTAAAAACTCAAGAGGAACACTCCTCCACTGTTGGTGGGATTGCAAGATGGTCCAACCGCTCTGGATATCAGTCTGGTGGTTCCTCAGAAAATTGGGCATGACGGTTCCAAAGGACCCTGTCATACCACTCCTGGGCATATACCCAGAGGATTCCCTTGCATGCAATAAAGACACATGCTCCACTATTTTCATAGCAGCCTTATTTATAATAGCCAGAAGCTGGAATGAGCCCAGATGTCCCTCAAAGGAGGAATGGATACAGAAAATGTGGTGTATTTATACAATGGAATACTACTCAGCAATTAAAAATAATGAATTCATGCAATTTGTAGGCAAATGGTTGTATCTGGAAAATATCATCCTAAGTGAGTTAACCCAATCACAAAAGAATACACATGAAATGCAATCACTGATAAGTGGAAATTAATGAGCCCAGAAGCTCTGAATACTCAACGCACAATTAGCAAATCAAAAGATTCCCAAGAAGAAGGAATGAGAGGACACTGGTCCAGAAAAGACTGGTTCCAGTTTTGCAGGAGAGTACCAGAACAGAGAAAGGGTTGGGGGGTGATTGGGGAATGCGCAGGGGGCAGAGGGAGGACTTATGGGACACATAGTGAGGGGGGATCTGGGAAAGGGGAAAGCTTTTGGAATGTAAATAAATAATATAGAAAATAAAATTTAAAAAAGAATTTTTTATTGGTCACTCTTTGAAGTATTAACATATTAAGTATTTTAACACAACAGGAGAAAACCTAATCATTTTGGCTTCTTTGATATCCTGAACCAATTCTAAGTTTTCTCCAAATGAGAATGTTAGTTTTTTTATCTAACCATTTCTTTTTTTTAAGTTATATTTTTTATTATTGAGTATAATCTTCATTTAAATTTCAAATGCTAAAACCTTTCCTGCTTTCCCTCCTCCCCTAGAACCTCCAACCCTTCATCCCACCCCCTGCCTCCAAGTATATGCCCCTCCAACCAACCCACTCCCACCTCGCCCCACCTTGATTTCCCTTTGTTGGCACATCTATTGAGCCTTCACCTGACCAAGGACCACTCTTCCCACTGATGCACAACAAGGCATTCCTCTGCCACGTTTTTGGCTGGAACCATGTATACTCCCTGGTTGATGGTTTAGTCCCTGGGAGAACTGGAACATCTGGGTAGCTGACATCATCATTCTTCTCATGGGGTTGTAAACCCCTTCAGCTTCTCAAGACCACCCTCCAACCCCTCCATTGGGGACCCCATGCCCAGTCCAATGGCTGGCTGCTAGTATCTGCCTCTGTATGTGTAAGGCTCTGGCAGGGCCCCTCCAGAGACATCCATGACATGCTGCTCCTTTTGGTATGCACTTCTTGTCCATAATAGTGTTGGTTTTGGTGACTGTTTATAGGATGAATACCCAGGTAGAACAGTCTCTGGGTGGCTTTACTTCAGCCTCTGCTCCACACTTTGTCTCCCTTATTGCTCCTGTGAGTATTTCGTTCCCTTTCTCAGAGGAACCAAAGTACCCCCACTTTAGTTCTCCTTCTTGAGCTTCCTGTGCCCTGTGAATTGTAACTTGTTTATTTTGAGCTTTTAGTGAATAGTTTCACTCATTGAATTACAACTTTTTTTAAAAATTATTTTTAAATGTTAATTAAAATATAATACTCTTTCTTTCCCTTCCCTTTCCTCTCTTGAATCTTTCCCATGTCCCTTCCCTCAAACCCTTCCATGTCTTACCTCCTTATTCCTTCTCAAATTAATGGTCTCTTTTACTTTATTATTGTTTCACACACACACACACACACACACACACACACACACACACTTCAACCTCCTGAGTCTGTTTAGTGTTTCTTACATGTATATGATTTCATGGATGACCACTTGGTATTAGATAATGAACTTGGAGTCTCTTTCCTGGGGAAAGCTATTTTCTCTACTTTCAACATTCTTTAGTTGTCTGTGGTTCTCTACTAGGGGTGGTGCCTATGAGATTTCACCCGTCCACATTGGCCTATCTATTTGTGCTGCTATTGTTAAGATCTTGTTAAAGAATCCAGAAGTAGTATGCCAGTCCTAGGAGACACAAGAAAGCTAATACTTTTCTTTAATAATTCTCAAAAATACTTTTTCAGAAATGTCTCCTTTTGCTGGTGGCACTGCAAACTGGTACAACCACTCTGGAAATCAATCTGGAGGTTCCTCAGAAAATTGGAAATAGATCTACCTGAAGACCCAGGAATACCACTCTTGGGAATATACCCAAAAGATGCCCCACCATGCCATATGTCCCACTATGTTCAAAGCGGCCTTGTTTGTGATAGTCAGAAGCTGGAAACAACCCAGATGTCACACAACAGAATAGATAAAGAAAATGTAGTTCATTTATGCAATGGAATACTATCCAGCTATTATGAAAAAACAACATCTTGAGTTTTGGGGGCAAGTGGGTGGAAGTAGAAAATATGATCCTGAGTGAGATAACTCAAATCCAAAAGGATATGCATGGTCTAATAAAAGTGGATATTAGTCAAAAAACAAAAGTACAGAATACCCAAGGTACAGTCACAGAACTCAAAACAGCCAAGAAGCTGAAGGGACCAAGTAAGGATGCCTCATTTGGGAGGGAGGAAAAAGCAATCACAAGCCAGGAGGAGGGGAGTGGTCTGGGAGGGAAAGTGGACATGGTGAGTAAGAGGGGAGCCTTATCTAGTATTGGGTAAGGGAAAAGGACTGAAGCCCTGAGGGCCAGCAGAAAGAATGGAAACAAGCAACCTCGGGAGATAGGAGGATGGGAGGAACCCTCCAGAATGCACCAGAAACCTGGAGATGAGAGACTCTCAGGAATCAAAGGGAGGGACCTTAGATGAAATGCCCTACAGTAGGGAGAGGGAACTTATAGTGCAAGCCTCCAGCAGAAAGAGTTGGGGAGTGGGGACATCCTCATGGTGACAGCAGGGTGGGGAGGAGGCATGGGATGTGGAACAGTCAGAGGGTGGATGGGTATGGGGAATACAATCTGGACTGTTAAAATGTAAATAAACGAGTAAAAGATTACAAAAAAAGAAAATTCTATTCATCTAATCATGTTACATACACTAAAAATAATAATCTCACACTTTCACTCAGCAATTTTTAATCAGAAATTTTATTTATTTACATTTCAAAAGTTATTCCTGTCCTCAGTTTCCCCTCCACAAACCCCCTGTCCCATGTCCCCTTCCCCTGCTTCTGTGAAGGTGCTCCACCACCCACCCACCCACTCCCATCTCACCACCCTGGTATTCCCCTACACTGGGGCATTGAGCCTTCACAGGACCAAGGGCCTCTCCATCCACTGATGCCAGATAAGGCCATCCTCTGCTACATATGCAGCTGGAACCACAGGTCCCTCTATGTGTTTGGTTGTTGGGTTAGTCCCTGGGAACTCTGAAAGATTAGGTTCACCCCCATTTTGACACTCATTATAACTTTCTTGGGGCAATTTGCATTGGTGAGATATTTTCTAACAATGTTAAATAAAAAATAGTGGCTGTACCAGTTGACTATCCATGTCTATAAATTAACTTCTGCCAAACCGTAAAAGTTTAAAACAAAAACAGTGTTTTTCCCTCCATAGTTCTATGCTCATTCTGAAGTTCTTCTGCTTTTTTTCCTTAATGAGGGTTGGATGGGGTGCGGGAAGAAAAGGGAGTATAGAAAAATGTGGGGTGGAAATGATTAAATAAAGTACTCGTGTATGAAACTCTCAAATGTGTTAATAAAATGGGAAAGAGTTCTTAGCATCTGTGCTATCTAATAGAGATCCAGTTCTTGGCAGGAAGAGCAGTACAGCCCTAACCTTGAGTCTCTTGAGGTGCCATTGACACCTTTAGTCTGAAAAAGCTGAAATGCATTCTTACTATTCATTGGAGTCCTGAAAGAGTTCATCTGTGCATCCATTCAGAGACATCTTTTATTTTATATGTTTAGCTGTCTGGACATTTTCCTCTTCCGTTTTACAGGTACTACTCTATTGATTTGTTTTAAATTTCAACCTGGATTGATTTTCTCTTTTTAATTTCCCTAGGAAATGACATACTTCCACAGTTTATTTTTTTAAAAACAATATTATAGACCTAAGGGGGGGGAAATAGTTCAAATCCCTCTGTTCTTGGTAAATTTACACATTCCAAAGTATAATTTTGTGTATTATGGCTTTATCCAAACGTTGGTCAGATCGGGATGGAGACTGAATCAGATCAAACCTAAGACGAGTTTCATTTGTGACTTCATCGAATAGGAATATTTTACTAATAGGTCCAGGTTTCCCTCTCGCACTGAGAGATATTTCTGTTTCTTAAAAGACAGATGATATGAATACAGGCTTGCCCTGAGAGGCCATTCTGTATGAAAAGTCTGTGCGAAAAAGCACTAAAGCAGTTATTACATGCCATACCCAAGGTTCTCACAGGATGAAAAGCAGAAGTGTGACCCAGTCAGTTCCTGGGGAAGTTTATCCTCAGCCCCACTCAGCTCCTAATTAATCAGGGCATATTCCTAGAGGAAAATGCAGTGTGGATTTTGGAACCCTTCAGAGCTACTAAGAGTAAAAATGAACTAAAGATTTGAAGAGAACTCTCCTTTTTTGGTTTTTTCGAGACAGGGTTTCTCTGTGTAGCCCTGGCTGTCCTGGAACTCACTCTGTAGACCAGGCTGGCCTCAAACTCAGAAACATGCCTGCCTCTGCCTCCCAAGTGCTGGGAATAAAGGTGTGCACCACCACTGCCCGGCAAACTTTTTTTTTTAATTGTTCAAAATCCCATGCAATTTTGCACACAATTCTTTATACTTTAGTCTCCAAGATCATAGACACTTCTTTATTTCATTAAAGACTATGATTTTTCTCTTTGTTATTTGGGTTTGTGTTCTGGTTTTTCTCATGGTATTTTTGAAGACAAATTGAATTAGAGCATTTTGCTGTCTCACATTTAATCTAAAATCAAGTTTCTTATTCAATTTTCTCTTTTTTAAAAGATTGTCTAAAAGTTTTGCATTAAGAATAAACTTTGCATCACAATAAACTGAATAGCTGAATTATAATAACCTGATTTCATCTCAATCATTAATTTCCTAATAGATTTGGTTTATAATTGACTTTTAAAGTATATCAACTTCAACATGTGTATGTGTGTGTGTGTGTGTGTGTGTGTGTGTGTGTGTAATTTCATACAATATAGACATTAGGGGTGGTAGATACTTGAGAATTTCATCTCGAAAGTAATAAAGTACTTTTCAATTTCAGTATTTTATTTCAAAAGTCATAACTATATGTAATGTGTTGGGTTTAATGTTCACTAAAGTGAGCATGGTGATCTAACTATATTAATTAAATAAAAAAATCTATGAGAAATGCAGAGTGCAAGCATGTGCATCTGTTCTCAAGCCTATCCATGCCAGAACCCATTGCTGGTTTTATTTAAATCACTGTGGAGCAAGCTCTTCCTTCTCTCATATGTACTCATCCTGAGTTTCCCAATTAATTTCTATATTTATTCATGTTTATAACAAGGGGAGGATTTGATTTTTAAGTGGAAGTTATTTTTAAAAAATATTCCCTCAAAAGTATATTCATTTTCACCTATCATTTCCCAGTGTTCTCTTAGGACGTTTCTCTTTCCATTTCTTCATTCAGCAGTATGTGTAAACAAGAACTTAGCATTTGCCAAAATCTGTGCTCATTTGCGGGAAATATAATATTGAGCAAGAGGAATACAGCCTGTCCCTGCATGTAACTTAAAATATAGCAAGAAAATTATTTTAAAAGTGAACTAACTGAAAAGGATAACATAGTTTGACAAATGCTAAAGTAGAAAAGACACCATGACCAAAGACATCAAGTAGAAAAGGCTCAGGCACACAAACTAGAGAATGAACGACAATAAGAAAAAAAACAGTTTCTGAATAAGTCTTCATCATTGCATGGAAACTGTTTATTTCTGCTTTAAGCCTAAAAGAATCTCTTGCCTGCCTGAGTAGATTGTTCTCTAATTACAAGGTTTGAAGTGTTTATGAATCATTGCCAATAGGACACAAAATGGCAACCAACAATTTGGGAAAAGATCTTTATCAATCCTACATCCAATAGAGGACTAATTTCAAATATATACAAAGAATTCAAGAAGCTAGACTCCAGAGAACCCAATAACCCTATTAAAAAATGGGGTATAGAGCTAAACAGAGTTCTCAAGTGAGGAATACTGAATGGCTGAGAAGCACCTAAAGAAATGTTCAACATCCTTAGTCATCAGGGAAGTGCAAATCAAAACAACCCTGAGATTTCACCTCACACCTGTCAGAATGGCTAAGATGAAAAACTCAGGGGACAGCAGATGCTGGAGAGGATGTGGAGAAAGAGGAACACACCTCCATTGTGTGGATGCAAGCTGGTCCAACCACTCTGGATATCAGTCTGGCAGTTCCTCAGAAAACTGGACATAGTACTACCTGAGGACCCAGCTATACAACTCTTGGGCATATACCGAAAAGATGCTCCAACATATAATAAGGACACACACTCCACTATGTTCATAGCAGCCTTATTTATAATAGCCAGAAGCTGGAAAGAACCCAGATATCCCTCAACATAGGAATGAATACAGAAAATGTGGTATATTTACACAAGGGAATACTAGTCAGCTTTTAAAATCAATGAATTCATGAATTTCTTAGACAAATGGATGGAATTAGAAATTATCATTCTAAATAAGATAACCCAGTCACAAAAGAACACATACTGTATACACTCACTGATTTGTGGATATTAGCCCAAAAGCTCAGAATACCCAAGATATAATTCATAGACCACATGAAGCTCAAGAAGGAAGACCAAAGTATGAATGCTTCAGTCCTTCTTAGAAGGGGAAACAATTCAAGGGAGGAAATATGGAGACAAAGTGTCAAGCAGAGACTGAAAGAAAGTTCATCCACAGACTGCCCCACCTGGGGGTCCATCTCATATACAGACCACAAACCCAGACACTATGGTGGATGCCAAGAAGTGCATATTGACAGGAGCCTGATATGGCCATCTTCTGAGATGCTCTGCCAGAGCCTGACAAATACAGAGGTGGATGCTCATAGCAAGCCATTGGACTGACCACGGGGTATCCAGTGGAGGAATTAGAGAAAAGACTGAAGGAGCTGCAGGAGTTTACAACCCACAGGAACAACAATATCAACCAACCAGGCCCCCTCAGAGCTCCCAGGGACTAAACCACAAACCAAAGAGTACATGTGGAGGGACCCATGGCTTCAGCTGCATATGTAGCAGAGGATGGACTTGTCAGGCATCAATGAGAGGAGAGACCCTTGGTCCTGTGAAGGCTCGATACCCCAATGTAGGTATTGTCACGGCTGGGGAATGGGAGTGTTTGGGTAGATGGGGGAACACTTTCATAGAAGCAGGGGGAGAGGGGATGGGATAGGGGGTTTCCTGGGGGAAAACTGGGAAGGGAATAACATTTGAAATATAAATAAAGAAAATATCCAAGAAAAAGAAATAATAATTTATATTTTAAAATAGTATTAAAATTCTGCTAATTATATATATATATATATATATATATATATATATATAAAGCCAATATTTTTATGATATTACAACAAACATTGTGAGAGAAGGGAATGAGTGGCTAAGTTGAAAATTGAATCTGGAGCTATTTTTTTATTTGACTATGATAATAAAGAAAATGTTAATTATTTTTGCATGGGTCACTTTTGTAGTTTTACATTGTGTTTTGAACAATTGCTATGTTTGGTTAAATAGTCTCAGTAATGAAAGCAAGAGCACAGAGTGAATTTCTGTGTGCCTGTGCAAACATTGTATTTTTGATCATGCTTTGATATTGAAAATAAGTCAAATGCAAAAAGAAAAGAAGGCAGAAAACTGTTTTCATTTCTCATTGCTTTTATACATTAGTAAAATTATTTCCTCCATTAAATTTGATAAATATATAGAGGTAAAACACTAAATTGGCCAAAACCAAATAAAAAATCATTATTGCAATGAAAAACAATCCTAGTTTTCCCAAATTCTAAGTTTGAAGTTTCATGGCTTCCATCATATAGGATTCCATCAACTATTTACATATTGAGGAAAATTGATCATTTTTTATAATAATATGAAAGTTATAGACTGTCTTCCAAATAACACTTCTTGCTTTCTATTTCTGGATATTCACTTGACAGAAAAATATTTCAAATTTTAATACAGTAAATAAAATTTCAAAATTGTAAGGCCCTTGTGATGAAGTCATTCTTCCAGACTTTAATAATGAATGTAAGTCTTTCCGCATCTATTCTGGCCTAACAAATAGACTGACACTACCAAAATGTCTTTTATCAGGGAAAAAAATTAATAACAATCTCTGTAGACAACTGCTTTACAATTCTGTGTCAGCTGAAACAATTCAAGTGAAGTTACATATCTCACACATCTACTTGAAATAATGCCACTAAGATATTAGACATTTTATGCTTAGTATGTTTCTAGATAAATATTTCTTGACACTGATATAAAGATGTCAGTAAATACTCTCACACTAAAATGAGAAATAATAAACAATAGAATATTTTAACATATCCACTGTATTTGAAATACACCCTAAAGGCTGTAATAGAGTTCTGTAATAAAAACATATTTTCATAGGAAGATTTTGACATTTTACATCAATATTATCAGCCAAAAAGTACTTGGCCCAAGTATCTGAACAAAAGACCATGGAAATTGACCAAATTTTGCCTCATGTAACTTTCCTACATCATGGGAAAGCATGGTGTAGTTTTAAAAGTTGGTGTATCTAACCATTAATTGGTTTAATGAAAAACAAAGTCAGAGATAGATACTAAAATTTTTGTCATTGATTTTCAAAGGTTCTCTCTCCTTTCTCCTCTCTCTCTCTCTCTCTCTCTCTCTCTCTCTCTCTCTCTCTCTCCCTCTCCCTCTCCCTCTCCCTCTCCCTCTCTCTCCCTCCCTCCCTCTTTCTCTCCCCCTCCCTCTCCCCTCCCTCTCCCCTCCCTCTTCCCCTCCCTCTCCCACTCTCTCTCCTCCTCCCTCTCCCCTTCCCCTCCCTTTCCCTCCCTCCCCCTTCCTTCCTCTCCCCCTCCCCCTCAATTTCCCTCTCCCTCTAGCTCTCACTCTCACTCTCATTCTCATTTTCTATAAGTTAGTTTAATTCTTATAGTCAATAAATTTTTTTCTAGTGTGGAATTTCAATTTTCTCAAATTAAGGTTCCTAATAAACTGTAGTTACTTCAACATGAAGGGAGTTATTATAGTATCATTCATCTGCATCCTCATTCTCTCTAAGATGTATTTCCCAGAATGTCAGAGAATTACCTCAACTTTGGCTACTGTTGTTTTAATTCTGACCTCCTCATCACTGGAATGTTGACCATCAAGAATTTGTGGTCTTCTCACTTTGTGTTATTTTGAACACCTAAGTCCCACTTCAAGAGGTATTCAAATTCCTTTATTTCATGAATTACCTACTCATTTCCTTTTGATCAACAGGCAATATACAATGTGGGCTATAACAGTGGAATCTCGTTTGTAGTCTTTGTTTGTGGTCTTCTCTGGTTGTGATCCTTGAACCTCACATGCTAGATTCAGCTAATGATAAAATGTCTACTAATCCATTCTGTGCCTTGTTCTTGTCTATATCACCTTTCTTTAATTGTTCTCCTTACTGCCACATAGAATAGGATATGTCTATCAGCTCTGGCCTAGAGGATGATTAATGGCTACAGTTTTACAGAAATCCTTATTGCCCATAATATTGCTTTGGAGAGGTTTTTCCTATTTGATATGAAAAACATTCAAGAAGATATAAATAGCAGCTAGAGAGATGGCTCATATCTTAAGAGCACTGACCTCTTCCAGAGGTCCTGAGTTCAATTACCAACAACCACATGGTGGCTCACAACCACCTGTAATGAGGATCCGATGCCCTCTTCTGGTGTGTCTGAAGACAGCAATGAGCACACACATACATAAAATAAAGAAATCTTTAGAAGAGGAAGGAGGAGGAGGAGGAGGAGGAGGAGGAGGAGGAGGAGGAGGAGGAGGAGAAAAGAAGAAGAAGAAGAAGAAGAAGAAGAAGAAGAAGAAGAAGAAGAAGAAGAAGGAGAAGAAGGAGAAGAAGGAGAAGAAGGAGAAGAAGGAGAAGAAGGAGAAGAAGGAGAAGAAGGAGAAGAAGGAGAAGAAGGAGAAGAAGGAGAAGAAGGAGAAGAAGGAGAAGAAGGAGAAGAAGGAGAAGAAGGAGAAGAAGGAGAAGAAGGAGAAGAAGGAGAAGAAGGAGAAGAAGATACAAATAGCTGCTGGCCTGATAATTAAAGCAAAAGAAACATAAATTGCCCCAAAGACTGTTAATTGTGTCTGCAATTTCATGGGTTAGTCATCAAATTGGGGCAAAACATGAAATCACACATGGTGGATTTCTAACATCCATAGCCTATGGTTAAATGAGTGGAAGACTCTATAGAAATCAAACAAGAAATTCACAACTGTTTTTAGGTGTTGTTCTCCTCCTCGTCATCGTCTTCCTCCTTCTTTGTCTAATAGTAAAATACTAAACACCATGGTCAAATAATATTTATTTTAACAACAAGATAAGTGAGTCTAATAAACATGATTGTGAAGACAAATTAATGTAGATAGAAAGAATATGAACATCAGTAAAAGTATTTTATGGTATTCCAAATAAGTTAGGGAAAATGGTAGGCATTCTCAAAATTAACTAAAGAATTTAAAGTTATTACTTGTTTTCCAATTTAACCAAGATCCCAAATGCCTGAATATATTCTTTTATTATAGTATACCAAATTACTTCTAATTTATGTATTAAACAAGACATATTTTTAAATGGCAGTATGTTACAGACAGTGTTGTATCATCCATTAGACTACTACAAGGAGATTAAATTAAGTCATACCACATGATAGATATCTCTCTATTCTGATAAAATATAAAGCCTTATAAAATAAAGGAATTATGACATCATGATAATGATGGTGTTGATGATGATGAAGATTTCTCTTCCTTCTCTTTCTTCATCTTGGTCCCTTGATAGACTGCCTTCAATATGCTCTTAAATCTAAATTTGCTAAGGTCTCAAGTCACGGACATGATAGGGGTGAATAGATAAAACTATTATGTTTTAATGATATGCTATCACAAGGCCCACACTTTCGTTTCAAAAGAACACAGACTGAAAAAAAGATATATCATAAAAATAATAAGCAAAGGAAGCAATAGCATAGGTTAAATTTGCATAACAGGCTTTATTATAACTTTCTTGAAACTGGTTAGTATAATATGTGGATAAAAGGTCATTTTCATAGAAAAAAATATGTAACTATAAGTATATTCAAACCACGTGAGAACTCTTAAATATATAAAACAAATGCTGACGTTCTAAAAGGAGACCCTGATATCTATGCAATAATACAAAAGTATTATTTTGTCCATAAAGTACCCAAAGAAAATGATAAACCAATTTGAATAAAACTGGAAAAGGGGATAACATTTGAAATGTAAATAAAGAAAATATACAATTAAAAAACATAAAAAAACTATAGAATAATTTTAACATTATCGACATATACAAAACTTTACAACCAACAGCAGGAGGAATATACATTCTTTAAATGCACACAGTGTTCAATAGGGCAAGTAAATATGAGCTTACAAAACAATTCTTGACATACCTAGGATAAAAAAGAAATTCAGATCTTTTCCATGCACAAAGGAATGATTCAAAGGCCAACAGTGTTACAAAAAGAGGACCCAAAATCTACCAAGAATCTAAAAAGCATAACCTTGAACCCCTGAGCTGGAAGAAATAAAAAGGATACTCGGGGGTGGGTAGACAGCTCAGTGGGTAAAAGTGCCTGCTCTGTAAGCAGGAAGACCTAGTTTGTACCTCCAATTCACATGTAAAATGCTGGGCATGGCTGTGTGTATTACTCACCGCAGCAATATGGACAGAGAAAGATGGATCAAGAGAGCTTACTAGTCAGCTAAATTGGCTGAAATATCAAACCATTGATTCAAAGAATCATAAAAAAAGACAAAAAACATGTTTAGGTTAGAAAGAAAAAGTAAATTATCTCTATTTGTTGATGGCATCTCATAAGTTAATATTCAACAATAGCAGCAATTAATGTTTGTTAGAACTACTAAATTTAGTAAGTTTCAGAAATGTGGATTCAATATGCAAAATTTACTGGCAATTCATACACGTGCGCGTGCGTGTACACACACACACACACACACACACACACACACAAATCAAAGCCAAAAAAATTTAAGGAAATCATTACTGTTACTACTGCTGAAAAAACTTATATGTCAGAAACAATGCTTCAACAAAATATGTAGGTTATAGCTGAAAATTATAAAACATTCATGAAAGAAACTAATAAAGCCAATTAATAAAGGACATCCTATATCCATGATTTAAAGTAATATTTTAAGATGTCTATAGTATCAAAGATTGTTTTTGGATTTATGCAGGACCTATAAAACTATAGGTCTCTCCTCATAGAATTTTTTTTAAAAAATCTTAAAATTTGTTTAGTTATGTAAAATTTGGAATAAAAAAGAAAGCTGGAAATGTCATATGTAATGACTTCCAAATATATTACCAGGGTGTGGTAACCACCAAAGGTTCTGGTTGATACTATCAAAACACAGAGTACAAAACACAGGGACAATCTGAATGATGAGAGCAATCCAATACATTTATAGTCACCTGATCTTTGACAAAGAAGTCACAGTATGGAAAGGCAGCCTCTTCAGCAAAGGGTGAATAGAAAAGTGAGTGTTCCAAATGAGCAGAACAACACTGAAACTCGATTTCACACCATACGCAAAGAACAGCTCTAGTGGATAATTCAAAGAGTATACACAATACCTGAAAAAGTAAAAGCACTAAAAGCAAAACCAAGAAGAGGGTTCCTCTCTGTGTTCAGGGCAACATCTGTTTTGGTAAAAGAGCAAAGGTGTGGGCAACAAAAGCAAAGTTAAGTGAAAAAGCTCCAGCAAAAGCAGAAATAACTGAAGGAAACACTAAATCTACACAATGGGGAAAATATGTGAATAACATGTTCAATGAGAAATTAATATTCAAAATATTAATTCAAAAGTCATATAGCTCAACAGCAAAACACAACCAAATTTATAAGTAATCAATGCACCGGAAAGAAGACATTTCTCAATGCACTATCAAAAAGGTGGCAAATAATTGTATGAAAAGTTTCTCAACCTCACAAATTACACAGGGAATACAAGTCAAATCGTGAAGTGTTCCTATGCACCTGTCAGAATAGTTACCAAAAAAATGTATTGGCAAGGATGTGAAAAGGGGGAAATCACTGAATACTAAGAGAATTAGTGTAACTGACTATAAACATTATGAAAATTCCTCAAAAACTAAAAATACAATTCAGGAATTCCATTTCTGAATAATATCCCTAATAAATAAAATCTGTTCTTCACTGAGATAACCAAACTGATGTCCTCTTTTGTATAAAATCCACACTAGTCATTATATGAAATCAATCTAAATTTCTGTTAATAGATAAATAGGTAAAAGCAATATGAAGACATGATCTTAACCACAAGTGCACACTCTTAATGTAGGAAGTAGTATCATTTGCAGTTGGATGAATCTTGGAAGCATTAGGTTAAATGAGCATGGTAAAAGAAACCTGGCATATTCTCACTTACATGTGTAATCTATAATCAATGAACTCATGAAATAATTATTAATAGCTTAATATTAAATATTAATAAAATATTAATAACTTAATATTAAATATAGTAAATAGTAGATTTAGGCAAAGAGAGGAATGGAGCAGATGTTCATGACAGGGTACAAATTTCTAGTTATGTGAAGTGATGATGTTCTGAAGAGCTATTGTATGTCATGAGAGCTATCATTGCCAATAGTATTTTAAATGTGCTTGAAAGTGGACAAGAATATTGATCCTAGCTATTCTTATCACAGAAAAGGAAGAAGTAAAATGGTAATCATATGAAGTGGTGGATATGTTAATTAGGTAGATCATGGCAATCATTACATAATGTATCAAACTTGCAGTTATCTGCATTCAATATATGTGTATAATTACTATTTCATTGCATACCAACAAAGATATGACCTTGAAATTCACATGGTAGAGAACAGCAACCAAAATACTTGATTGAATACACAAAGAGTGGGTAGGAAGGGGCAAAGCAGTGGTGTGTGTACAGATCAATGTTTTTTTAGAAGGGATAAAAATGACAGATGAGGAGTCCAGTGAGAATCCTCATGTTTCTGTGTTTCAATGACAGCACCCCGAAAAGAAACCAAAGGCAAAGAGTCAATAGGGCTCAGGTGGTAATAATGAAGAGAGAGGATCTTTCATGCAAACTTCCTACAAAGTCAAGATCCTGCCACCAGTGAAGCATCTCCCTTAGATATGGAGAGGACATTACCTTGTCAGTGGTGTTAAAAGGAGAAGGAAGGAAGGAAAAAGGAAGGAAGCAAGGAAGGAAGGGAGGGAGGGAGGGAGGGAGGGAGGGAGGAAGGGAGGCAGGGAGGGAGGGAGGAAGAGGGAGGGAAAAGGAAGAAAGGAAGAAAGAAAGGAAGAGAAGGGAGGGAGGGAGGAGTGAGGGAGGGAAAGAGGGAAGAATGAAACAAAAGGAAGGAAACAGAAAAAGAAAAAGAAGAAAAACAAAAGGAAGGAAAGAAGGAAGGAAGGAAGGAAGGAAGGAAGGAAGGAAGGAAGGAAGAGGAGACAGACAAAAAACAAAAAGGACATGAATGGATTGTAGTCATTTTGCCATCAACAGGCTGAGAAAGTAAGAAAGAGATTCTATGCTTTGGGGCAATCAAAATATAAGTAATTACTGAAACTGATAATGGATGATGAGAAGATGGAAATTTTAGTAGCATCAAAAAGGTTTAAAAGATATTTAAGTGGAGTTATCAGCTGTTTTACAAGGACACGCAGCAAGGTCACTGAACAGGGCTAAGGAGCCCATTAGGTTCACCAGCTGCTAATTTATTGTGAGACCAGGAGATCCCAGGTGGTCACTTTGTGCACTTTGCTTGACTGCACAGGTTCAAGTGCAGAAAATTTATGGGTAGACTTATTTCCAGAACTGAGATTCTGCTAAATGGTTACCTCTAAAAGAGAGTCCAGGATGCTTTTAATACTGAAAGGAGAAATTTTAAAAGAAGGACCTAGTGAATCTAGGCTGCAAAAAAAGAAAATTTCAAGAGATTACCAAGGCACGGAAAGAAGAAATTTCAACAGACTAGAATTAGATAGCAACAAAATGATCATGGCTAGATTTAACAAATAAGGTAACAGGAAGTAAATGATCGTTAATGTGGCAAGCTGAGAGAACAGGACAGGAGGGTTCAAAGGGAATAAAATCTGATGACTCTGGAGATGAGATCTGGAGTTAGATAGGAAGTCAAGGAGCCCCCTTCAGTGTTGAATGATCCATAGAGGTGGCAGCTTTGTGGTCTTAGGAGAATCTATAAAATATGCATTCAGATATTTGGTAAATTAGAGGAGTGCCTAGAACTGGGAGTAGGTGATACATGGGAAATTTTGTCCTTGGTTGGATGGAACATTGAATTGAAAGGTGGAATTTGGATGTGGCAAGAGGAAATTGGAATGGTATTATTCTTACTTCATACCCTTGAAAAGGAAAAGAAGTCACTTGAAAATACTATCCTTGTTAAATTTCCACAAGGAAAATAGTTTTACTGTGATAGGGGCATCAGAAGGCATTCCCAAGAATGTCTGTACTTTATAGGGGCTTGTTAGTTATGAAGTTGCAATTGTAGTAGGCACCATGACAGGATTTCTGCAGTGTGGTAATAGCCTGAAGGAAAGATCTTATTCGGGTACCAAAAAAACCTAACTGCTTTAGAAATTCTATTCAGAAAGGCTCAAAAGAATGCTGATTAAAAAATGAGGTAGGAAATTTGCATTTAGTCTGGAAAGTTGTTCAAAGAAGAGGAACTACTAAGCTTAGAATCTGTGAACTGAGACAACATTCAAACCAGCACACCCTGAATTCAGATTCACCCAGAGCCAGCTGGATAGCTGGTATTGGGTCCAGACATGTTCAGTGTCATGAAGATCAATGCACATAATACTTACTAGGACAGTGCTTTCAGTCTATCACAAACAGAATCTTGTGATCCTCTAAATAGCTTGAGGATATTACACCACTAAATGCTGCAAAAGTTGTAACTAAAGCGATGATGCTACTTTCCTGGTATGTCATAATAGTCGTAAATAGTGGAGCTGGAATTGAGATCTGGCATACTGGCAATAGCTCCTGATTTATGATAGAAAATGATTTAATTTTATTTTACTCAATGTGAAGAAACATGAAAGGTATAAAAGAGGACAGATATAAAGGAACACATACAGCTGGTTACAACCAAATATCTTTGTGTGTAGACAAGGTTTCTCTGTATAACAGAGCTGGTAGTCACAAAACTCACTCTGTAAAGCAGGCTGGTCTCAAACTCAGAGAAACCCGCAGCCTTCGGGCTCTCAAGTGCTAGGATTAAAGGCACATACCATGAGCTACCATGCCCAGCCAAGTAAACTCTTTATTCTTTACAGAATTCAAACTTTGTTCAAGATGGTGATACAAAGATGAGTGCATGTTATTCTGTAGCAGCCCTTACAGAGTACTTTGCACAGCAGTGACTATGTCTGCTCCAAAAGTCCAGCATAAGACAGCAAGCAGGTACAGGCATACTCAGTTGGAGGGATGGTGACGTTGCCCCTGTCATTTGTCTTTTCTTGGCCCTCACTGTCACTACAGTAAGTGGACCTTCATGACCAATCCTGGACCCAGAGGTAAACTTTAGGAACGTGACTACAACACAGCACTCTGCATCCTCAGTGATTCCTTGGCAGTGCCAGATTTTCCTGACTTTCTAATTTCAAGTTACTTTATGCAAGAACAAAACACCTTTCTTGATTTAGCCACTGATCTAGTTATTTGCTTTTTGTCGTTGGTTTTTTTTTTTTTGTTAAATTTTACTCAGCCAATATGTAAATCCAAGATGCTTGCAAAAAGACTGAATTTTAGCAAGCAAATAACCTACGGGAATGTGCTTATTGATATAAATAAATGGAAGGTATTGGTGACTTCAGAAGTGAAAACTAAAACACTCATGACTAATGGTTTCAAAGACACTTTTTGAGTAGAAAATTAGAGATAGAATCAAATAGTACAAAGTACTAGTTGATTTGAAAACAAAAACAGTCTGAGTATTATATGCATTAGAGGACAAGGGAGTGGAGGAAGCACCTGACACTGTTGAAATATGAGGGTTCGCTTTGCGATTAAGAAATGTAAAGCCAGATGTGGTGATGGAAACTGGAGAGTTTGAGGTGGGATGCCCTGGACTCAAGGTCAGCCTAGGCTATATAGGAAGACCCCCCTCTCAAAGCAAAGCAATTTAGTTTGACACGGAAGAACTATAGTTGTGTATGTAATAATGGATGAGCACAAAGTATATGTGTTTATAATTTTATATGAGAGGGAGATGGAGAAAATGGAACATAAAGACAAATAAAGGAGAGCAAGAAAGACTTTCAAACGGTGTGAATCTCTATTTATCTGTGCTGCTCTAAGTGAAATTTCTAAATGGAGCAAAGTCGATCTAAGGCTCTCGGTTGAAATAAATACCCACAACAACTACAGGCATATGTTCTACACCGTAGCGCATAGATGGTGAGATAAGCTTGCACCTGCATAGCCTTAATTTGTACTCTTTCAGGTAATTACATCAGAATATTATATTAACAAAATATATTTAGATTTTGGATCAGACGAACGTTAAAATTTCACTTCATGTCTAACTTATAAGTATTCTGGGAGGATATGATAGCTGGGAAAATTTGAAATTGAAACTGAGAAGCTCACAGTGAATTTGAGAAATGAATGTTTCAGGAAGATTCTGTCCGTTTATGCACCAGCAGGCACTTTAATAGACATTTCACCAGTCTGCTAAAGCTCCATCCAAGCCATATAATATAAGGAATGAATTGATATCTTGTCTGCTTCTTTAAAAAATAGCTATCCTTTTAAAGGACCTACAATTTTTTACCTAAGTGCTTCTCAGAAAATACTGAGCCACAGGCCAGGGAAGCAGGTGGCCTCACTGCAATTGTAACATCTCCAACCTTCCCTCCCAATCCAATTGCCAGTTCTAAGACCTATCTCTGTAGCAGATGACCTTCCTCTCTCCTCCCATCTCCAGCATATCTCATGGATCTTTTCAACTCCACTCATCCTATTAGCAAAGCCTCCATCTCCAGCAGGTGTTCCCTGGGAACAGACTTCCAGAAAACAAGTAGGCCAGCAAAGTAGTTAAACTTCCGAACTTCACTCTTGTCTCCTTGATTCCAATTTAATGCCTCAGTGCCATCCCCAACTCTGTGGCAGGCTCCCTGTGGTTGCCTCTCCTCACGCTCTACTCTCATTCCCAGGGGTCTAAGAAAATCCTGGTAGAATACTCCACCATTTTTCTCTACTGTGGACACCTTCAGGCTCCTCCTCATTTCTAGCCACGCCTCCCTCCTGACTCTCAGTTTCCATTAACTAGACACACGTTCCACCTGGAACCCACAGTGGCCACACCTAGGAGGATCCCAGGAGAATACTCTGCCATGCAACACACAGCAAAAACCCTCCTAAGAATCAGAGAGGAGAAGATAAATACGGAGGGGAAAAACCTCACACATCCAATAAAGGCAAGACCAGATATCAGCACTTAGAATTACAATGATACCAAACCCAGATCCCTAAATTTTGCTATAAAAACACAATCAATTACAGCAAGGAGAATATATCTTTACCAGAGTCCAGCATCCTCACTACAGTAGGCTCTGAGAAATGCAAAACAACTTTAGCACAAGATAGGAGCTGTAAAATGGCCTTTATGAATAGAAAAGACATCCTTAAAGGAGAAATAAATTCCTTTAAAAAGAAATCTGTGAAAACACAAACAAGCAGCGAAACAAAATAAATTAAACTGTTCAAGTCATGAATTCAAGTGGAAATAGAATCAATAAAAAACTGAGGGAAATCTAGAAATCAAATACCTAGGTATTTAAACAAGAATCTCGGAGGCATTCTTCACCAATACCATGCAAGAGATGGGAGTTCTGGCTGCTGAAGACAACTCAGAAGAAAGTGAACTGTCAATCAAAGACAATAGGGCAAAGAAAAAATGTAAATAACTCCAGGCAAAAAAAAGTTAGCTAGGAAATACAGCACACTATTAAAAGGCCAGATTTATGAATAATGATAGGGCAAGGAAAAGAAAGCCAAGTCAAAGGAACAGAAAATATTTTCAATAAAACCTAATTTTAGAAGAAAATGTTCCTAGATATAGTCGAAGGTACTTATCAGAGTACAAGAAGTGTACAGAACACCAAATAGACCAGACCAGATGATTTTTTTCTCCTCAGCACATAATAAGGAAATTATCAAATGCACAGAACAACGAAAGGATATAAAAAGCTACAAAAGGAAAAGGCTAAACAAATTATAAAGAAAGTGATTTCTGACAGAGGGCTAATATCCAATATATACAAAGAACTCAAGAAGGTAAACTCCAGAGAGCCAAATAACCCTATTAAAAATGGGGTACAGAGCTAAACAAAGAATTTTCACCTGAAGAACTTTGAATGGCTGAGAAGCACTATAAGAAATGTTCAGCATCATTAGTGACTAGGGAAATGCAAAACAAAACAACCCTGAGATTTCACCTCACACTAGTCAGAATGGATAAGGCTAAAAACTCAGGAGACCACAGGTATTGGTGAGGATATGGAGAAAGAGGAACACTCCTCCACTGCTGGTGGGAATGCAAGTTGGTACAACCATTCTGGAAATCAGTCTGGCGGTTCCTCTGAAAAATTGGCATGACACTTCCAGAGGACACTGCTATACCACTCCTGGGCATATACCTAGAGGATTCCCCAGCATGCAATAAGGACACATGCTCTACTATGTTCATAGCAGCCTTATTTGTAATAGCCAGAAGCTGGAAAGAACCCAGATGTCCCTCAATGGAGGAATGGATACAGAAAATGTGGTATATTTGCACAATGGAATACTACTCAGCAATTAAAAACAATGAATTCATGAAGTTCTTAGGCAATGGTTGGAACTGGAAAATATCATCCTAAGTGAGGTAACCCAATCACAAAAAAACACACATGGAATATAGTAGCTGATAAGTGACTATTAGCCCAGAAGCTCTGAATACCCAAGACATAATTTGCATATCAAATGATTCCCAAGAAGGAAGGAAGGAGAGGGCCCTGGTCCTAGAAAGGCTTGATGCAGCAATGTAGGGGAGTACCAGGACAGAAAAGAAGGAGGGGGTTGATTGGAGAATGGTCGGAGTGATGAGGGCTTATGGGACTTATGGGGAGGGGGGAACCAGGAAAGCAAAAATCATTTGGAATGTAAATGAAGAATATAGAAAATTTAAAAAAAAAGAAAATTATTAAATTAACACTTGATTTCTAAATGAAGACTCTAAAATCAAAAGGCCTATGGAGCTTGGGGAATCCTGGAGAAGAATGGGAGAAGTTATTGAAGCAGCCGGAGAGGTCAAGAACACCACAAGAAAACATACTCAATTTTAACTACCAACCAGAGAGTATGCATGGGGCAGACCTAAGCCCTTTGTACACATGTAAGGTTTGTGCAGCTGGGTCTTCACGTGGGACTCCTAAAGCGGGAGCAAAAGCTGTCTCTTATTACATTGCCTACCTTTGGATCCCTTTCCCTTAACTGGGTTGCCTTTTCCAGACTCAATAGCAGAAGATGCACCTAGTCTTCCAGAAAATAGATATACCAAGGCTCATTGATATCAATGGGAGGCCTCCTCTTTTTCTGAGGGAAGAGGGGAGAGGCACATGGGAAGAGGAGAAAAGCAAGGAAAGTATTGGGAGAAGAAGCTTCTATAGAGATGTAAAGTAAATAAAAAATTAAAAATGTAATGCATAAAACACAATGTACCCAAACTTGTGGAACAAAGAAAAGCAGTTATTGGGGACATGTTTGTAGCACTAAGTGGAACGTTAAAAATGTTGAAGAGATCACATACTAGAAATATAACAGCATTCCTGAAAAAGCCCAAGAAAAAGAAGAAATAATATGCAAAAAGAGTAGATGGATAGAAATAATTTCTTGGCTGATCAATAAAATAGAAGCAACCCTTGATCCAACAAAATAATACAGTCAATGAAACAAAAAGTTGGTCCTTTTCAAAATCAGTAAGATTGACAATGTCTTAGCCAGATTAACTAAAAGACAGAGATCCTAGTAAACATAATTAGAGATAAAAAGGGAGAAATAACAACAGAAACCAAGAAAATCTAATGAATCCTAAGGATATACTTGAAAAGCCTATAATTCATCAAATTGGAAAACCTAAAAGAAATAGGTAATTTTCTCAACTTTACCAAAGCTAAATCAAGGACACAAGCAATTTAAATAGACCTTTAAGTCCTAGTAATAGAGAAGCAGTCATTAAATCTACCAAAACGAAAGTCTAGGCTCATATGTAATAGTGCAGAATTCTACCAAAATGTTGAAGAATAGTTAAAGCTAATTTTCCTCAAATTATTTCACAAAATAGAAACAGAAGGAACACTGAAAAATCCATTTCATGAGGTCACAGTTACCCTGATACACAAATCAGATGGACTCAACAACGAAAGGGAATTACAGACCAACTTCCATATAAACATAGATGCCAAAATACCCAATAAATAGTTGCACACCATGTTCAAAACACATCAAAAACACCATCCAATACAATCAATAGACATCATTCCAGAGATGCAGTGATGGGTCAATATATAAAAATAAATACAATCTACTGTATAAAAAAATGAAAAGAAAAATTAAGCACATGATCATCCCATTAGATCCAGAAATGGCTTTTGACAAAATTCCAATACCCCTTCATGATAAAAGTTTTGGGGGGATTAGGAATACAAGAAACAAATAAAATTAATAAGGGAAATTTACAATAAGCCTATAGCCAACATCAAATCAAGTAGAAAGAAACTCAAAGCAATTTCACTAAAATCAGGAACAGGATGAGGTTATTTCCACTCTCCATACCTATTCAATATAGTAGTTGAAGTCTTAGCTAGAGCATTAAGACAAATTAAAGAGATCATAGGAATACAAAACGGAAAGAAAGAAAGAAAGAAAGAAAGAAAGAAAGAAAGAAAGGAAGGAAGGAAGGAAGGAAGGAAGGAAGAAAGAAAGAACTAAAGAAGTCAAAGTGTCTTTACCTGAAGATGATATGAGTATACATAAAAAAGAACCTAAAAATTCCACCAGGAAACACCTACAACTGAAGAACACTTTGAGCAAAGTACAGGATACAAATTTAACAAAAAATAAGTAGATTTCTATATATAATTAAAAAATGAACTCCTTTCACATATTCCTCAAATTCTGTGGAATGTCATAGGTAATATAATATATAATACAATACTTTGGTATAAAGCTAAATCAAGAAGTGACCAACCAGACCCCCCAGAGCTCCCAGGAAGCTATGTAGCAGAGGATATGTAGCAGAGGATAACCTTGTCAGGCATCAATGGAAGGAAAGGTCCTTGATCCTATGAAGGGTCAATAGATTCCCCAGTATAGGGGAATGGAAGGTGGAGAGGTAGGAGTAAGTGGATAGGTGGATGAACACCTTCATGGAAGCAGGGGGAGGTGTGATGGGATAGGGAGTTTCTGGTAGTCATGGAAACCTGGTAAGGGGATAACACTTGAAATGTAAACAAATTAAAATAAATAAATAAATATTTTAAAAAGGAAAAAGGAAATAGAAAATATCAAAAGATGGAAAGATCCCCCATGCTAGTGGATCAGTAAGATTAATATAATAAAGATGGACATCCTACCAAAAGCAATCTACAGATTTAATGAAACCCCATCAAGATTCTAATACAATTGTTTACAGATCATGAAAGGACAATTTTCAGTTTTCTTATGGATGCAGACAAACACAAACACACACACACACACACACACACACACACACACACGCATGCATATACACATGCACGCACTGACACATGAAAGAGAAAGAGAAACAGAGAGATGGAGACAGAGAGACAGAGAGAGAAAGAGATAGAGAACAAATCATCATAAATTAAATATGCCTGAATAATATAAAAGACTGCTGGAAGTAGCACCATCCCTGACCTCATTATACTAGAGAGCTATAGTGATAAAGACATCATGGTACTGGCACAAAAACAGACATTTGATCAATGGAATTCAATTGAAAACCCCTACCAAAAATCCTCACACCTGTGAACATCCATGCTCTTACAAAGAAGACAGAAATATGCATGAATTAAAGATAGTTATCTTCAACAAATGATGCTCACCAATTGCATGGCTGCATGTAGAAGAACTAAATAGAACCATACTTATCAGCCAGCATAAAACTCAACTCCAAATGGATCAAAAACTACAATGTAAAAATAGTTACATTGAATCTGATAGAAGAGAAAGTAGGGAGTGTTCTTGACCTCTTTGGCATGGGAAATGTAATTTTTAAACTGAATCATTACATAGGCCAATAAGTGGAACTTCATGAAAATGAGAAGCCACTGCATGACCAAGGGCACTGTCATCCAGTCAGAGCAGCAGCCTACAGGATGGGGAAAGTTTTTACCAACTTCACATTCGATAGCGGACTAATGTCCAAAATAATATAAAGAACTCAAGAAAGTAGGTACAAAAATAATAATAACCCAATTTAAAAGTGGGGTACAGATCTAAACAGAAAACAGAGGAACCTCAAATGGCTGTGAAAGAGTTGAAATGTTTGGGAAATGCAAATCAAAACCACTTTGAGTTTCCACCATTACCTGTCAGAATAGCTAAGCTCAACAAAACAAGTTAGAGTTCTTGCTGCTGTGAATGGAATGTTGCTGGTGAGAACTCAGACCCATACAGCTGCTTTGGAAACCAGTGTGGTGCTTCTTCCAGAAGATGAGACTCCATCTAACCTCATGATTTGGATGTACCACTCCTGGGTGTACACCCAGAGGATGCTTCATCTACCACAGAGACATTTGTTTAACCTTGTTCACTAATGTCCATAATACCTGAAATGAAAAACAACTCAGATGTCTTCCAAAAGATAAATGCATAAAGACAACAGAATATTAATCTCCAGTTAAAGAAAATGAAATTATAAAAGTTGCAGATATATGGCTGAAACTAGATTTAAAAAAAAAACACCCTGAGTTAAGTAATCATTTACATGTGGATATGAGCTGTGAAGACAATGATAAGCAAGCTACAATGAATAGAATTACAGCAGTTAAGTAGAGAGTGAGGAACCTAGGGGAGATAAATACACCTCCATATGAAATGGAAATAGACTAAGATCATCTTCTGCAGCAAATAGGAGCAAATACAAAGACCCACAACCCAACAATATGTAGAAAGTGAGAACACTCAGACCTAAACAGGATGTTTCCATCAAAACAGGATGTTTTCCTTGGGTCTCAGGAAGCCCTGCAGAAGAGAAGACAGAAAAAAATATAACCTGCAAGAGCCCTTAGGGATGGAGGCTGGAGACACCAAGGAAACAAGGCCTTCTAAACACAACACTCTGAGGCAGCATACGTAGGGCCTTTGTGTGTCTGCATCATATGAAGTCCTAGAGACAATAGAAGAGGAAACATGCACCCTGTCCATAACCAATGGATAACCACTTGCAAATGAAAGTTTAGTTTTCTCTAAGGAAGTCTCACTAGGAAAACAGACTACTCTTTAAGGATAGGCCACAAGTCCAACCATAGCAAACAAACAAACACTACAGCATCACTGGACGTTCCTTGTCCTATGCCATGCAAAGGCTTTTCTCTTTTCTTTTTAAAGATTTACCTTTTGTTTTATTTTTACCCTGCTGCTATTTTGTGTGTGTGTGTGTATGTGTGTGTGTGTGCATGTGTGTGTGTATATATATATACACACATATATATATATATATAAATGGATTCTCATTTTCCATTTTTATTGACAAGTAGGTCTTTGCATGCACATCCCTTTTATGTGCCTTTCCTGAGCTCTTTTTTCTTCCATTTGCTTTGTTCTATCCATGTATATGTTTTGCTTTTTATTTTATTTATTATTCCTAGATGTCTGTTTGTTTTCTAATGATAGATCAGAGGGGAAGTGGGGAGGAACTAGGAGGAATAAAGAGGAAAACATAATCAGAAAATATTATATGAAAAATGCAATGAAAGAAAAAATTGATACATATAAAATTTGCAATATGAAGAAATACACAATCTACATTTCAAGCTCTTAACAAAGCCATTGTTATAGTTTGAACATGTATTTGTAGGTATGTATGTCTGAACATCTAATTCATAACTGGGAGCTCTGTTCAGAAAGATATGGATCCTTTAGGAAGTGAAGACTTGCTGATAAGTAGGTGGGTTCTTCAGAGACTTATCACTAGGGACAGATCTTCAGGTGAATAGCCCAACCCAATTTTCTCTTCTCTTTCTGGTTCCTGATGGATGATGTAATGTAACCAATTAGCATCTCTGTCTTCCATCAAATCTTCTCAAACACAATGGGCTTATATAGACTTGAAATGGAAACCAAAATAAACAGTCCCCACCTTAAGTAATTTCCCATCTGGTATTTTGTTCCACCAGCAAAACAGAACTCAGAAAATTGACAAGGGGTGGGGCCATTGCTTTGACAAAACTGACCATGTGGCTTTAGAACTGAGTCACAGGAGGAATGTGAAAGGGTTTGGAACTTTGGTCTAGGGTGTTCTGGTGAATGTTGGAATATCCAAAGGTCAAGAAGAATGGGGAGTGTGGGAGGGAGACCAGCGAAAGTAATTTGAAAGGAAAACATGGAGTCTTCGGAAGGCTAAACTAGGGACCATTCAAGTTACATTCTGGCAAAGAATCCACCTGCAGGTTTCTGTGTCCAAAGAATTTGACCGAATCTTATTTTTAAAGTAGTGACTAATTTCTTTGACAGAGGAAATGTAAAGGTACTTGGAAGCAAAGAGATGAACATGAAAAATGGCTATGGTGAAAAGAGTTAAAGGTTTTCTGCACAAGAGTTAAGAGAGTAGGCTAAAGGAGGAGAAGGCTAATGAAGGAGAAGGCTACCAAAGGGCAAAGAGGAGAGGCACAGATCACTTCTCTCAGACATGGAGGAGCAAATGGGATTTGCCTAGGTTAGAGAGGCACTGTGACCATTCTATATACAATATGGTCATACTTATTTCATTAAATTATAATAAAACTATATGGAAATTGCAACTAGAATGTGTTTGAAGAAAACATGTTAGAATTAAGTATTTCTACAATAAGATTTCATAAGTCTAATAGAAGCAATTAACATATAAGTATGTAAAAAATAAGGTAAATTGTATTAAAAAATATAGGTAGAACAGAATGTTAACTCTGGCTAAATCCAAAGGATTTTCTGTCTCAGGCCTGGTATCTCAAAATATATTTTGAACTTTATAATGTTTCAGAATGTTCATTTCGTATGTTCCTGCTCATAAAAAGGGCTTCCCATACATATGTGCATGTGTGTATGTAACATGTATGTGTAGTGTGTATGTGTAACGTGTATGTGTAGTGTGTATGTGTAACGTGTATGTGTAACATGTATGTATATTATATGTATATGTGTATGAATATGGGTATGTGTATTATGTAATGTGTGTATGTTTATATGTATAAAATCCAGTGGTACACTTTGGGTGTCATTCCTTAAGTTGTACCCAACATGTTTGTCACAAGTTGCCTCACTGATCTACAGCTCGCCAGTTTGGGTAGAGTTACTGGACAGCAGGCCCAATCTGTCTATCCACCTCACCAGCACTGTAATTAAAAGCAAACACTACCACACCTGACTGTTTACATGAGTTCTAGGATGAACACTCAGGTCTTAATTGTTGTATTAAGTGAGTTATTGTCTCAGGCCATGGCAAGCATTGGTGTATGACTGTGCACCTGCCAGCTACCATGCTCTGAGTTCCCACCTCCACTTCCCCAGTGCTGAGATTACAGATGCGGCCACCACACCCAGCTTTGTAAATGGGTACTGGGGATACAAACTCTGCTCATCAGGCTTGAGTAGAAAGAACTTTGTTGACAGATTTATTTTCCTGTCCCCAATAATAATTTTTATTTCAAAAAATCAGAGACTGGGGCAGAAAGAAAAAAGAACAGTCATCGATGAAATGTCTGCTGCTCACCCATCCCACAAAACAGGAAATAGGGTCCTAATCATGTTGTCAACCTCTTTATATTTATATATGTTCATAACTATGTTCATATAATGTAGTTATGAACATATATAAGGACTACCTATATTTCTCTCTGGACTTGAAATGTGGTAATTCCAAAATATTCAGCCTTCTTCCCTTCACGTTGATATTCTAGATCAGTATTGTCTACTAGAAATATGAGCCATATGTATCATCAAATTTTTTCTAATATATACAAGAAGAGCTAAAATAACATAAACAGGATATTTAATTCACATCTAAACTATAACTTGTAACATATAATGAATATAAATATATGTAAATACAATTTTTAGTTTTTGAACCATAATGTTTAAAATTGCATGTGATGCATTCATAACACATTTGTTTAGATTCTAAATTTTCATCACATTAATCTGTATTTAGAGTCAGCATATATGCATTTAACAAAAAACTTTATCAATGTGAATAGAATTTTCAAACATATTACAAAAATGTCTAAAGACTAATTCAAATATCAGAAATCATTTTGGTTTTGCTCTTTCATTCAAGTTAATGAAATGAGTTTATTTTTTATATGATATGCTTGGCTTTGAAATGTAATCTCAATACTGTCAAAACTATTCCATGGGTTAAATGTATCCAGTGACTCCCTATGATCAAGGATTAGTGTTCTTTAAATAGTTTTCTTGTAACTTTTGAGGCCAATTTACATAATGTCCATTAGACTAAAAACATTGTATATGAGTCAGATTGCAGAAATGTGTAATCGTTATTATTGATTTAATTTACAGCACACTTTCATTCCAACATAAATCTAGCTTGTCTCACTGGATCATGAATAAGCTTCTCCTAGCTAGAGATTTCACATGTTCATACTCATTGTTATATAACTGAAAAAAATGGAAATCATACACACTGCCATTTTTCAGTTTTGAATTTTGAACATTTGGCATAAAATTCTTTCTTTTCAATAAAATAGTAATTTGAGATAACAATTTAAATAAAAGAATCACTTCTGTAGCATTTGCACACATCTCAACTGGTGAGCATTCAGAAAGAACCACAGACATAAGTCCATCGTCTTGACTTTTAACAGGTTTTCTAAATTGACAAGGGTTTTTATTACTAGCACAAACAGACTGAGTGATCTTTAACAATTGTATACATGACATTTAATGTAATTACCTAAAAACTGAGCACAGATATTTTAACATGTATCATGCATTGCTGTTTTACGTAACAAATCTGAGATTTCTACCTAACAGCTCAGAGCACTCACCATATATATAAATAAATGCTCTAGTTTCTATATCTTCTTGTTGCAATTCATCTTTAACAAATGAAAAGGTATCCTTACAAGTCCATGATAAAAGCTTTTTTACATTTGGATGAGATCTGAGGAAATATTAAACTCTAAATATTTAGTGGGCTTTCTCAGCAAATATGTGACTCAAATTTTAAATAAGCTAATTTATTATAGCAATAGAAAGATTTAGTATTCTGTCATTGCTCGATCTCTTACGAAAAATTGATCCTCAGCAAGTGAGATGGCTTGATGTATGAAGGCCCCTGCCACCAAGCATCATGTCCTAAATTCAGTCCATGTGAAGCACATGATAGAAAAAGACAACTACAAGTTGTCCATTGACCACAGAACATGAGCCTTGGTGGGTACATCAAGTATGTACCCAACAGCACATACACACAAACACACACACACACACACACACACACACACACACACACACACAGAGAGAGAGAGAGAGAGAGAGAGAGAGAGAGAGAGAGAGAGAGACAGAGACAGAGAGAGAGAGAGAGAGAGAGAGAGAGAGAGAGAGAGAGAGAGAGAGAGTCTTGATAGTAAGATTTCCATTCCCTTTTAGGCAGGGCTGGGAATTGAAGCCCAAGGCTTTAGGCATGATTGAGCAGGTTCTCCTACAATAGATTATCCTAGACCCATGGTCACAATTTTTTTTTGTTTTTTCGAGACAGGGTTTTTCTGTGTAGCCCTGACTGTCCTGGAACTCACTCTGTAGACCAGGCTGACCTCGAACTCAGAGATCTGCCTGCCTCTGCCTCCCAAGAGCTGGGATTACAGGCATGCGCCACCACCGCCCGGCCATGGTCACATTTTAAATTTAAAATATGTTCATTTTTATTCATACAATAAGAATATTTGTTTAAATTATAATTAGATCTATAGTAAATATTTTAACCTAATGACCAATTTTTGGTACGTTAGTAATCCAGAAATTCATTCTATCAACTCAAAATAAACACATACAGTAATACATACATGTGCAAAAATCCTTTAGAATGTTGATAAATTTATTCATATCAGCTAGGTATCTGATATGCTAATGCATAATATTAGAAATGAAGCAAATTTCCATTATGAACCCTAGAAGGTAGTAATATATAAAAATTATGCAGTGCTATAAAAACACGTTATGTTTATTCAGCATTTAAATTTTAAGATGTAGCCAGAATCATATCTCAAGAAGTCACCAGCAATAGGTGGCTAGTAAGGATTCCTTTTCTAGATATGTCAAATAATTTATCAATGTGTAAGATATATGACATTAGGCTAGGTGGTTTCAAAATCTCCGTTACGGATACGGTGAAACTGAGATTGCAATATGCTTCAAATTTCATCCGCATACCATGTAATAAATTTGGGAAAATGGGACACAGAAGTTAATTATGTCAACTTCCTATTGAAGAGTTCTATGTGTAGATGCAATAAAAGAAAACCAGGACAGATGTATACGAATACAAAACAAGAATAATTGCTGGTCTCGGGTAATAAACAAGAATATTGATATATTGTTATGATCGGTGAATTCATGTAATGGATTGATTATTGAAATAGTTAAATATGGGTTTTAGGTGGACTGAATTTGAATAAAAAGTATAAACAAGTTCTGACACGGAAAAATAATTAAATATATTTAAGAAATTGCGGTAGCCAAAGGCCAGGAAGAGTGTGCAGGACACAGAATCCATGGTGAGTTAGCTGCTAAGGAACACTCAGTGAGACGTCCTTAGTGGAGGAAAAGCATAGAGAGCCAAAGACTTGTGAAACTGAACATATGACTGCGGATGTCAGGGCATTATCAGACCAAATTACATCATAAAACTCCAACTATCCCCAAATCACAAAGCAAATCTAGGGAACTGGGGAGAACCCAAATGGACGATGTTAATGTTCCACGTCCATTTTGTTTGTTGTGGTGACTATTGGTTGTGGTTTCAGGAAAGACTTTAAGTTGGAGACTTTGAATGATTTCTCAGAGATTTCAGGGATCAGGACAGAAGTGATTTATATCAAATGAACAATTTATGTTATGTAAATAAATGAAGAAATGAGCATTGCATATTTTATAAATTTAAATGAAGCCAAAAGGGGTGATAGTTTGTGTATGCTATAGTAAGTGGACATGAGAACAATAGATAACCCATGAGGTTTATTGTTAAGTATTTGGAACACTGTCAACAAAAAAAAATGAAGAAAGAAATTATGCCTATGTGATTTAGTAAAGAACAGACTGATCTGTAATTATGATATATATTAGGTGGACGGTGCAAACAACATGAAAGACTACTGGAACTTGTGTATCTTATTCCTTACCTTCCAGCTGTACAGATAAGGGTTAAAGAGGCAACATCACTGGTAAATTGACCCACAGTTTGCAAACCTGAAAGCCAGGTCCAGAGTTTTGTATGGACAATTCGCTGATTAATTGACATTACTGAGGGAGTAAAGGACACTGGATGGTAGCAGCTGTTGGCAAGGACCACAATTGTAACAGTTTGATATTAAATTAGGACAAAGTTAAAGTCATGGATTTGCTCCTAGGAAAGAAGAAACCAATAGACTATGTTTTGGTTTTATTCTGGTGCTCTATCTGAAAAAAAAAAAATCCCATAGTGTGTTAGCGCAGAAGAAAGAGGGAGTTAGCGGAAGACCGTGAGAAAAGGAGCAGATAAAAATAGCGCTAACTGAAAAATTAAACTGAATTTTTATTTCAGAGACACTAAGCTATTCTACACACCAGAGAAACAAGCTTTGTAGAGACCCTTTAAAGAGGGATGAAAACAGGGACCCCGGCCACCAGCTGGTGGCGGGGACTGGCACTCGGGCAGAGCACCCACTCGGTTGTCCTGATCTTCTGGACACCCCGCGTTCTCCAGCCTTTCCTTCAGTTATCCTTCCTACTCATTTATATTCACCTAAAGCTTCCCAAAGAATGGAAAAGCCAAGGAAATGAATTTTAGGACCAATTCTAAATTAAAAGGCAGCTCAAAAATTTCCTTTTAACGTTTACAAGTTCATCTACGCGTATTTCCATTAAAGCCGTGGATGAAACTTAGGGCTCCAAGGAAGGGGATAGCCGATGGGGCTAAAGAGAATACCGAAAACAAAGGGGGGAAAGCCTACCTGAAGCTGACGCTGGATACAGTGTTTCCACAGCTTCCGAAAGATCAGTTAGCAAAGCAGCCCTTGCAAACATGCTCTAAAGAGTTGAGGGTCACAATGGACAGATCTGGTACAGACTCTGAAGAACCCTGCACTCGAATTTACCTAAGGGTTTTAAACTATAGGTCTTCAAGGCCAAAGGAAAAATGAGAGAAAACCTGAGCTTCCCAGGAAGTTTCTATGACCTGCCTTCCTGCCCTTGCTGTTGCATATGCTATTTATTCTTGAAGAATTACGTGCCAGGTTTTCAACTGCTGATTTTTTTTAATTTTTTTTATTTTTATTTTCTATATTATATGTTTACATTCCAAAGGCTTTCCCCTTTCCCAGTTCCCCCCCACAATATGTCCCATAATTCCTCTCCCCCCAGCTATTCCCCAATCATTCACCCCACCACGATTTAAGCTATCACCTTACACTCTTAAAAAATACTATAAAATATTACCAATTTGTGCCCAGAAAGTGGTATGGCATATTTGATATTCAGTGGTGATCTGTGCATTAGAAATTCATAAATTCTTTTATTATTATTATTATTATTATCATCATCATCATCATCATCATCATCATCAACAACCAGGGATACTTCTCTAAGAGTATGCTATAAGTAGGAATTGCTTTAGCAAATACCTGTGGTTCATTTAAAGGAAACTCCATTTAACCCATCCCAGCTGCCTGCTTTTGGGTTTTCTTTTTTTCTTTCTTGATACTGTGGAGTTGAAGAATTAGGGAAAGAAGAGTTCTTCCTAAGACAAACAAATACCAAGCAAAGCCTTAAAATATTTCATCCCTGAAACTGCAAATCAGTACCTGAAGGGTCAGACCCCATGAAAATATGTCCTATCTTTTAGACACAATGGATATGTCAAACAGAAAAAAAAAATTCAATACCCTTACATACTGTGTGTGCCCCTGGCAAGTTCGTTAAGTACGCACATGCAGAAAGCTTCTGTTGAAAAAAATGGATAGCAGAAAAGGAAGAGGAGCCCTGGGGAGCTGCACTCCTTTAAAAGACAGAGGGAAAGAACTGGGCAGGGCATAAGGAATGTGCCCAAATTACAATATCTAATTTCTCCACAGAGGGAGGAAGAGATGTGCTGGCGATGTCTGGAATGATAGTGGTTTGTATGCATTTCAATATAATGTCAAATCAAATAAAACCCTGATTAATACTCCATTTCAAAAGTATGTAACCAGATTATTAAATGGTCTTGTAAATCATCCATAAAGCATAGAA
The DNA here is from genome assembly GCA_964023405.1 of Apodemus agrarius. Taxonomy (NCBI): domain Eukaryota; kingdom Metazoa; phylum Chordata; class Mammalia; order Rodentia; family Muridae; genus Apodemus; species Apodemus agrarius. The sequence goes on along the minus strand of OZ030018.1, from coordinate 34,332,766 downwards.
AAGAAACAAAAATACATCGGTGTAACAGCTCAGAAATGTATCTTGCTCATGTGAACGTTTGAAATTAATGGAAAGTAACTGCAAAATCTGAAGAGTTCAGTTAAAACTCGAATGTGAGCGCAAACCCCAGAAGATTTTCAAGATTTTCAGAGACTGGGGAGACGATTATAGTGATAGGAGAGACGAAAAACAAAACGGCAGCACCAACGCACAACAAACCTGGGATCATAAACAGGGACCAGACCACAAGGAATGGGGTCACCGGCAAAGTTAACCAACACTGTGATTTTTAAGATGGTGTACATATACAGCATTCCAAAGACACTGGCTAGAAGTTTGTTTATATTAAATTGTTAAAAAGTAATTTAACAGGAGGAACA